>JANSTW010006562.1:0-16013 GCA_027564275.1 Diadocidia ferruginosa | reverse complement strand
CGCGTCAATAAATCATTTTCATAGTAAAAAAGAAGTACTAGTTGGGGCTTATTTTCATATAATTCAACTCAATTGTTTTTTGTACAACATTCTGGGGCTTATTTGTCTCTATTTTTTGCACGAAATCGCGTATTGACGCGACTAGTAAATTCTAGTATTTCTAGGAAAACCGAGATAGTGTTTCCAAAAAAATATAAAACGAAATATGAAATATATTTTTGTAAAACCTGTAAACGCAAAAGGTTGTGTTCTCTGCTTATATATATAAGCTGTTCATACATATTTCGGGCTAATACCATAACCTAACAATTTTTATATGTTTATTTATGTCTATTTATTATTGTTTGTAATTAATTTATTTCTATTTTTATAAATTAGAATTTTAAATTTATAAAACCATAATTAAAATGAAGCGCAATAATAATAAAGAAGACAAATTTACAACAAATCAGGTAATTAAACTCTATTATAGAAAACCAATATTAGAGAATTAGGAATTTTTTAAGAAAATAATTTATATTAAATTTCATTTAAGTAATATAATAATTAGAAAATTTAATTAATTTGAATAAACATTATTTGTAGAATTATACATCAATCAAGGCAAGAGTCCCAATCGGAGCTTATCATCAAACAGTACCTGCAAGTCCAAAGTATAAAACTATCTCGTAAATTTATTATTATTAAATTTATTTATTAATTATTTGGATCATAATAAGAGTTTATTTTTAGAAAACCCAGTTTCCAACGTGAATATACTCCAGATAGAGATGAATATGGTCAAAACTTCAGTGCAGATCAATCGTCATATTACTCGTCAACAGATGCGACGATTGATACAACAAATGAATCAAACATTCTGTTAGAAGATTCTCAGACCTCAATAAACAGTACCGAAGAATCAAAACGAGATATCTATAGAAAAACAGTCGAAACAACAAAATTTGCTCGTACAATTACAGCTCAAGTGGATGAGAAAAATAGACTGCGTCGTGGTGAATCGGTTTTCAAAAGCCAACGAAAAACATCAATAACACAAATTTCCTCATCAAATGGCCTGAGCAACGAATTATTATTGTTTTTATTTATTGGTTTATTGGCTGTAATTGGTGGCATTTTCTATTTATGGCAACAGCAAGAACAACCTTCTTCCAAATTATTGAATAGTTCTCGAAAAATATGTGATTTTGAATCATTTTCTACGGAATTTCCTCAGCAACATACGCTACTGTGGAAATCGCTTAAAGTTGGAATTGAAAATGTTTTAAACAAAAAACCGACTTCCCCGTCAATCTTTCTATTTGCATATAAAGATGAGAATCGAGCTATACAATTGACGAAGCGATTAGTTGACAGTACAGCCAATTGTATGGAATCAAAAAGTCAACCGCTAGTTTTGAGTAGTTTAGATTTTCAGTCGATTGCGATGAAAGAAGATTATGGGGTTGTCATTGACCTGTATAAACCGAAATTGATAAAAAGTGGTGTGTTGCTTGTGTCGGATTTAAATGAGGTAGTTGGTCAATTGTATATTTATATTAGATATTTTGATATAATTGTTAAACATTTCAGATTCCAGCCACTGTAGCCCAAGCATTCCATTACTTTTGTGATACGATCAATCCATTAGTGGATCGGGCAGTTATTTACCTAACAATGAAAATCGGCAATGATACAAGTCAGCGAGGGCTTTTGAGGGATGTAGAAAATAAATTAAATGAAAATTGGAGTGATTTAAATAAAAATAATTTGGCTGCCCTGATAGCTCGTATCACAGATCAGGTCTATTTATTGGAATAACATTTAGTTTATTAGCTCCTGTTTATGATTATTATTATTTTTGCCCTTTTAAACTAGCAAATCGACAGATTTGCTCATTGGTGCCGATGATTATATTTATCTATTTTAATAAAAAAAATGTTTGTATTTTTAAAAATGATTTATTATAAATTTACTAATAATTTTGTTTTTTCTCTAAAATATTAACAACTCGATACGAAAGTTTAGCTGCGGTGCTCAACTTTATGCCTTAATTCCGAAAAAATATTGCCGCCACCTCTATAAAAGCAATTCTATAAAGGTTGAGTAAAAAAAAGCCTACACCGTTCGTTGAATGTTTTGTAAGTTCGTTCTTTAATAATATCCTCAACATTCAGTTCAGATTGGAGCATGTTAAGCTATAAAGACAAATAATTATAATGAGAAACTAATGAGATTTCAAATGAAAACCTTTCGCTGTTCCGACTTAAAATGTTTGTTCAGGCTAATGTCATCTCGATTATCATCTCTTTTTGTCTTCAATTCTTTGACATTATTTGCAGTCAGTAGTATACATTTTTTTATTACACCTTCCCGTTGATCGTGGGCTATTTTCAGGTCGTTAAATAATACTCTGCATGTATCGCTTGCGTCCTTTTTAAATGATTCGGTTGGAATTGTTTTGTTCAATGCATTTATGATGTTATCATCGACTTGTCGCATTCTTTTCAAAGATTCCTAAATAAATTAATTATTAGTTTATTTCATAATTATTAAAAAAATCCCGGATTTTCGAATATTCAAAGTATTTTGAAGGTTATGTTTTTGCGGGCGGCTTTTTTAAACTAAATTACTAAATAACTAATCCTCTAAGATTGTAAAAAAAACTTACCTGAAACATTAAGAAATCATTGCATTCATATTTAATTTCCATAGCTAATTAATTAAATTATTCAATTATTATATTTGCAGAACAGTCTTACGATAAAATGAAGATACAAAATAATGTAAAAAGATAAATAAAAAAATATTTATAAAAAATTATGTAAATGTCATATATAAAAGCTCGCGTGCATATATTATATAAAAATTAGCTTTAGGATGCGTTCGCTTCTGTTTCAATAAATAATGTACTAGATTTATATTAAAATTATAGTGGTAGTGGTAGTATCTCCAATGCAAAAAACATAGCCGCACGTTTGCGTACGTATGCATAGACATCCCTACCCCTCTTACCCCCCGTACCATTAAACTCCCATAAAACCAATTTTTCTTAAATTGTTCATCAAACTTTTACCCCTTCCACCGTCTAAAGGGGGAGGAGAGCCGAATGGTATAAGGGTTTTCGAAGTCTTTAAGGGCCCACTTCGGGCGGGAGGATCATTTAAGAGCTGGGACCTTATAAGCGCTAAAGAATTGTTTTGTTTAACAAAAATGGTTCGTTTGTTTTTGCCAGATAGCACAAATAGTGGCGCCCATTAGTTGACAAAAATCAGGCGGATTTTGTTTAAATTTTAAGCTGAATTACGCAGGCAGTGTTGTTTATCTACGCAAAGACTTTAATTGTCTACACTTTAGTTTAATTATGTAGACAATGTCGAATATAGTGTCGACAATATAGACAGTAGACAATAGTGTAAATACTGTAACGGCTGCAAATATTTTTATTATTTAATAATGTAAGAGTGGAATAAAAACCCTAACTTGGTTAAGAGTTACTGATACCAATGCAGTGGGTAACTTTATGCACGTTTGAGCGCTTATCTTTCGATGAAATGTTATAATTTTTTTTACTGGCATTGATAAATGAAATAAAAAGAGGGTGGAAGAAATGTTTTTTTGAATTTTTTTTTTGGTTATTTTTTAATATTAATAAAACCAAGTTTGAACTTTGGTGCATGTTTCAGAAAAATTGGTTCAAAAAATTATAAAAATTTTAATTTTATTATTTAAAAAATATTCATACAAACATCGTGGAATAAAGTTTTTCCCAAATTTTATTTTGAAATTTAATTTTAACAATTTCGCTATGAGAATGACACGAAAAAAGTAGGATTTTTTCTTTTTTTACATTATTTGCACTAGTAGTTCCGGTACTCACCGTTAATCGCTGTAGGTCGGTATCAAGCAGTATTAACCAAATACGATTTTACCAAAAAAGACCGCTGTGTGTGGGCTGCATAATTGTCTATATTGGGTACCCACCATTCCATATTGGAAGAATTTGAAAGCTGCTAGCTCTCAGTCTTAAAACGTCTGACTTGCTATAAAAGTACAAAAAAAAGTTTCAGGAAAGTGGGACATCATTTAACAGTTACTATCATTGCGGTTTTATATATACTTTTTAATAAAAGTTCCATATAAAACCGACACACGATGCGACCAAATGATGCCCGATTTTCGTTGAGTAGCAATGTTTTTGAGAGCTAGAAAAAAAAAACAAATTATGGCTTTCCTAATCGCTATAAAAAAATATGGCAAAATTTTTAATAAGTTATATTTAATATCATGATAAAATTTATTTGATGATTTGATTTAATTGATAGAAAACATGTTTGGTTGTTGTTAAAATATATATGTATATATTATTTAATATTTATATAATAAAGTAATTTGATAAAAATTATACATTTTAAATGACAATAACAAAAACAGTATATTATTATAATGTTTATATACCTATATATATATCATAAATTTTTTAATTAATCACATTTTTTTTTGAAGAAGCTTAAAAACAAATATGTATATTTTATATAGAATATTTATTTCTATATCCTAATCTAATGGTAAATTTAATTTGTTGTGTATTTCGGTAACGGTGACTCGTTCAATGTTTGCCAGCGCACCAATAACATTTTGGGCCGCATCTTTCATATCGTTGTATTTATGCAGTAGTTCCATAATTTCATGTTTTCGTTCAGTTTCATCTTTGTCGATTAGTTTGGCCAAGATTTCGTCTAAATTCTTTAAGGTTGTTTTTAGTTTTTTTATTTGTTCTTGGCGATGTATGTCGTCTAGTACAACGTAATTATCACTGGTAATTTTATCCATATCAGTTTTTTCTCTCTGTGCGGTGTAAGCTGTGGGTAAACGAAATATTTTTTGGATGTGAACGCAGCCTCAGAATTTTTCACTTTTTTTTTGAAATTTTTATACAATTCGGAACACCCTGTGCTTTTTAGCTTTTGTGATTTTGAAAATTTTGGTGTTCTACCTTGACTAAATAGATTTTTTCTCGCCAAATAATCCACAATAAATGTAAGTAATTTTGTTTTAATGATAAATGACAACGCGATGCAATTAATTACACTAAAATTAGGCGAAAAGTACGGTTACAATTGGTGAAATTAACGAAATGAAAAACTCCACGATGGAATATGTCACCGTCCGAATTCCAATATGGCCGCACGAAACAGATTTTTTTTCGTGATTTCATAAATTTTGACGTTTTAAGAAATTTCTGTGCACTTTGCTGAATTTTTTTCTTCTATTTTTTTTTTGTTAATTTCATGTGATTTTTTCTTCTCAATTAATAAAATAGTTTAAAATATCCAGAACTTTCGCATCAAATTGGTACGCCACCCAAAAAAACGAAAACAGTGACCTTGTGATCCGCACACAGATTGCAGCGATACACCGATAAAGGATAGAGCCTGTTTTTGGGAAGAAGGGTTTGCCTCGTTTTGTTAGTCATAATCTTTTTTATTTAATTGGCGTGTAGAACAATTTTCAAATAAGCTTTCTAAACACGTTTTTTTTTAATTTTAGAAAAATGTCTGGAACAAATCACAAACATCGATACAAGTATGCTGGACTCGATTCGACAGAGATGCGTCGTCGTCGGGAGGAGGAAGGTATTCAATTGCGTAAACAAAAACGTGAGCAACAATTAATTAAAAGACGAAATGTTGACATTAATCATACGATGGAAAACGAAGTAGATTCCACAATTCCGGTAGGTTAATTTTGCTGTACAATCTCCGGTCTTAAATATAATGAGAAATTTTTTAGGATATCGAATTGGAGCCTACTCATTTATCAATGGTAAATACAGATATGATAAGTCAATTGTACAGCAACGATGAAGAAGATCAATTGATAGCCATTCAAAAATTTAGAAAACTTCTATCTAGAGACCCTAATCCACCCATTGAAGAAGTGATAAAAGCCGGAATTGTACCAAGGTTTGTAGACTTTCTACGAAATAGTACCAACACAACGTTACAGGTAAGGGGAAATAAATTGTTTCACGACACTTTTTATTTGAACGTTTATTTCAGTTTGAATCTGCTTGGGCATTAACAAATATCGCATCAGGTACTTCGGTTCAGACAAAAATGGTCATAGAAAGTGGTGCCGTTCCAATTTTTATACAATTATTATCAAGCCCTACGGAAGATGTACAAGAACAAGCTGTTTGGGCATTAGGTATATAACAAAAAATAATTTATATATCATTTATTAAATTTTACTTTCGTTCAGGAAACATTGCTGGAGATTCTCCCGACTGTAGAGATCATGTTTTAGATGCTGGCGTTCTTCCACCCTTATTACAGTAAATTGACTTTTGTAAACTATCTCGAATATTAAGTAAACAATTAATTTTTAGTGTTTTAAGTACTAACGAACGTATAACGATGACAAGAAATGCTGTTTGGGCTTTATCGAATTTATGTCGTGGCAAAAATCCACCGGCCGATTTTACAAAGGTCGTACAAGGCCTGCCGATTTTAGCTCGTTTATTATTTCACACAGACCCAGATGTTCTCAGCGATACATGCTGGGCGATTAGTTATCTTTCTGACGGACCAAATGACAAAATTCAAGCTGTTATTGATGCTGGCGTTTGTCGACGCTTGGTTGAACTATTAACGTAGGTTTTTTTTCGACAGATCGGTGCTATAGTATACTTTCAACGCTAACTTTTCACAATTTTAGCCATAATTTACAAAATATCGTATCGGCTGCTTTACGTGCTGTTGGCAATATTGTGACGGGTGACGACACACAAACACAAATAATCCTAAATTGTGGAGCGCTGCCTTGCATCTTAAGTTTATTAACATCGGACAAGGAATCGATAAAAAAAGAAGCAGCCTGGACAATTTCAAATATAACGGCCGGAAATCGACAACAAATTCAAGCCGTAATAGATGCAAATATTTTCCCATTGTTAATTAACATATTGGTCAATTCCGAATTTAAAACAAGAAAAGAGGCTGCTTGGGCCATCACAAATGCAACGAGCAGTGGAACAGCCGAACAAATAAAATATCTGGTACTTTAAAGTTACACTCGAAAATTTACAAGAAATAATAGTCCGCAATTGTGATTCATATCATGCCTTTTTTTCTAATGTAGTCGCGCTATAAAATTGAAAACATCGGAAAACAAATTTTATGGATAAAAACTCGGGTTTTTTGCGTTAACCTAGGAACTACACTAGAGCAACTTGTTGCACAACTTTTAGCTCCTTTAGCTCGATTCACGTAGAACAAAAAATGTTTTGTTTAAAATTTGCTTGTATGGATTTACCGATTTGTTTTACAAAATTGTTAAATGTTTGTGGAAGTACATTTTTGTAAAAATCGGTCGAATTTGGCGCTGTATATAAGCGTAAAGGCCTAAAACTAAAAATTTTAAAATACATACAAGTAAATATTAAAGAATTTCAATTTTGTACTTCATGGACCAAGCTATGAAGGCAAAAGTTGCGCAACAAGTTGCTCTAGTGTAGTTCCCAGGTAAGGTTATTAATTTCATAAAATTTTTGCTTGTAAACAGTACTTTTAAGAATTAACAAGTAAACAATTCGACCCAACCCTGTTCGCCTAGAATTATATATTTTTAATTAAATAATTTTGTTTTAGGAAAAGGAAAGTGGAGTTTGGGGTGTTTGGTATCATCTTAAATTTATTTAAAAAAAAAAAAAAAGTTCCCTAAAAGTTTAAAATAAATTGAAAAGATTCGTTCTTCCAGGTTGGAAAACCGTATTTTTAGATTATGATTTTTTTTTTACGAACAATTGGCTCTTATAATTTTAAAAGCTATATTTTTAGGTTTTTGTTTACCAACTATCTCTCGCTTTTGTTTTGGAAAGATTCTGGGACCAAAACGAAAAAAAAACAACCACATTTTTGGCTTTTAAAATTATAAGAGCCAATTTTTGGTAAATAAAAACATAATCTAAAAAGAAAAAAATAATAAATACTTTTCTGTTAATTATAAAACGAGTAGTGGGTTCAAAAAATCTAAAAATTTGTTTACCGACAATTTCCCCAAAAGTAAATTCCCCGAATTGACTACTCCCCGAAAATTGGTCTGCTTGGGTCGGGCAATTTTTAACCTAACCTAAGAAGAGACAATTTTTTAGCAAAATTATTATTAATAATTTAATAGAACTTGAAAATAATATTAAGGTATCGTAACTTCGATAAGCGCTATTCCACAATTATGCAAAAATCATTTTTTTTTGTTCTAGAAAACTATTTTTTTGTCATACTTAGTTTTTCTTGCTGTGTCTCTGTACTAATGCGAGAGTTTTTTGTTTCTCCTGTAAATTAACAAGATGTGGAATAGCGCTTATTGCATTTTGTGTGTCGATTACTTTGTTATGTTATACCAACAAAATTTCAAGAAAAAATTTACCAACAAAAAATTGCAATAAAAAAAATTGTTTTAATTTTAGAAAAATTTGAATTAAATATTTTTTTTAATTTTAAAAATTTTAATTTTTTTTTTATTTTTTGGGGGTTGTCGTTTCGGAAATTTCCGTTTCGGAGAATTGCCGTTTCAAGAAATTTACTTTTCTGGAAATTGTACAGCCATGGAACTGTCTTGTCTATGGTTCTTGCACCATTTCTTCCGCTTGGTGGGTGGAATCTTTACGATTTATTATTAAATGTCTAAGTAAAATTAATACTTTTAATATGATACCGAAAGCCCCTATTTCCCTTCAAATCGTCACTATTTTCTTAAATTTAATTTTTACTAGTAGGTTTTTTCAAATGGGTGGATGTCCTAGCACCGAAAGTGGCTAGCACCGAATTGCCTTACACTGAAAGTGCCTATCACGGTATTGCCTTGCACTGAAAGTGCCTAGCACCGAAAATGCATAGCACCGAAAGTGCGGGATTTTTTTTTAAATGTTCATAACTGTTAATAACTGTTTCAGCCGCCATCTTGTAAAAATGGCAAAAAGTTATAAGTTTTTGTCGGGTTTTTACCAAATAAATAAAAAGAAAATGTATGTTTAGTATTTTTTCGTACTTAAAAACTTGTATTTATAAATATACTTTTTAAAAAATCAGGGTTGCCTATAAATTTCTCAAAAAATGCTAGTGATATTTATTTTTGTTTATATTTTTGGGCAACCCTGATACCCAAACCTAAAACAATTTGTCTTAAACTAAAACCGATCAAAAAATTGGTTTTCCACGGTCAAACTTTTTAGGATTTGTTTTGGAAAGATTCTGGGACCAAAACGAACAAAAAAAAAACAACCAAATTTATATAGGAACTATGCCAGAGCGATTTGTTGCGAAACATTTTTTCTTATAGATCCATGAAATAAAAAATAAATTTTGAATTATATTTGCTTATCTTCGAACTTGTAATTTTAGATCTTTACACTAATATACAGCACAAGGTTCGATCGATTTGTATACAAAATTGAAAATTGTTAAATGTTGATCGAACTTTTTGTGTAAGTCAATATTTTGAAAATCGATCGTACTTAGCGCTATATATTAGCGTAAAGACCGAAAACTACAAATTTGAAGATACACACAAGTAGATATTTAGTTCAGTTTCAATTTGCTACTTTATAGATAAAAAAAAATGGGCTCTAGTTTCAAGGTTAGTATTTTTTTTGGAGAAATATGTGAAAATTGGCGAAATATTTTTGTCAGTAGTAAACAGTTGAGCGGATTAATATATCACGAAATTTAATTTTAATTTAAAGAGTTTTTATAGTTTTACCTGAAAAATATACTAGCCAAAAATATTCAAAATAACTATAATTTAATGTTTAATTCAGGAATATCGGTATGTTCTGTTTCGAAAAATGTGACACTAAGTTCGAAAATACCTAGTTTTTATCTATAAATATCTCAAATAAATTCCCAATTTTGTCTTTTTCTAGCCACAACATAAGAAAAAAATAGTGGCATATGATGGATCATAAAATAAATGTTGAAATTTTTTATTGAAGTAAATTATTAATTTTAATTATTTAACTTTTCAGGTGACAGTCGGTTGCATACCTCCAATGTGTGAGCTATTAACTGTTATGGATTCGAAAATAGTTCAAGTAGCCCTTAACGGTTTGGATAATATTCTAAAATCTGGCGAATTAAATAATATTAAACCAAATCCATATGCGTTTATAATAGAAGAATGTTATGGTTAGTACATTTGTATTGTGGCTACTTTTGGAAATGATTTAATATTGCGAATTTTCTATTTTAGGCTTAGACAAAATCGAATTTTTACAATCACACGAAATCAAAGAGATCTATCAAAAAGCTTTCTACCTAATTGAACACTTTTTCGGTAGTGAAGAGGAGGACACACGCGTAGCACCCACAGCCGACAATGATCAATTTCAATTTGCCACCGGTAATGTCGCAGAAATGGGCAGCGGATTTCAGTTTTAATGAAAATGGGACAATTTTTTTAAAATTTATTTATTTTTAAAATAAACTACAAAATTGCAATAGACCAGCGTATTGCATTAAAAAAATAAATTAAATTAAATTACAACAAAAACCTCCAATAAAAATAAATATGTTTGTATGAGCGTGAAAATGTTTAAACAAATAGACGTAAAAAGTATAATGTGTATGCGGTTATTGATTAGGAGGTAAACACGGCTGCGAGATAATTTTGCAGATATTTTTTTTACAGAAATGACAAATCGTAATGATATTTTTCTCAAACCCACATATTTTTGTGTTTAGCTCCTATACGTTACACATTTACCAAGAGACAAATGTAGTAATTGTAATAAAGAATACGAACATGATGGCTGTATAAAATAATTAGAAATTAACAAAAAATTGAATAAATTGATGAAAGTCTGTGTAGCTATAATAATATGATGCGACAGCAGGTACGATGAGCTTTATGTTGACTAAAATGATGCAAATAAGTTTTATGTTTCTTTTATTATTTTAATTTATTTTTTGTATATAAATTAATGCGAATAATTGATTGACACATTTTCGAATTTGCTGAATAACTCTGCGCGTTTTTTTCTTCTGTTTATCTGTTGTACAAACTATTTTTTTGTTGGCATAATTGCAAGTGGTTTTGAAGAATATGTATATTTTTTTAAGAATGAAATCTTTAATTTTGTAGTATGTGTGTGATAATATTGTGTGTGAATGCGCGAAAACGGAACACAAGAATAGTCTGTGAATATAAAATATTAAAAATGTATAGAATATTTTGTTAAAATACTATGTAAAATTGATATGTATAGTCTCGTATGTACTCAAAAAAGAATGAGTTAAGCTTATGCAAAAAAAAATCATATTTTTTTAATTTAATTAACAAAAACAAAAACAATAATACTAAATATAAATTTTATAAAGTTTAAAATATTAATTATCGGAAAATTTTATCTAAAAAAAAAAATTAAAACCAACAATTTTTTTTTAAATTTTATATTAGTGGCTTTCAAATGTGACTTTATATTTTGATTATTAAATCAAGAACGCAAACGATTTCATATTAATTTTAAGATGTACTAGAAATGATCAACTATGATACAAAGTTAAGCTTGTGGATGTAATATAAGTTATTGAACTATATTTTAAAGGATCCAAAAATATAAAACATAAAAAAAAAAAAATTAAAAGTGTAACTAGATATTGGTTATATTTTAATATTTTACTGTGTTTGAAGTTTGAAGAAATTGTTTCCTACAACCTTAGCTAAAACGTCTAACTGGAAGAATTTGTTAAATAAAAAGTTTTATATATTTTATGTTGTTGATATTATAATCATTATAATAAATTCATTATACAATTCGAATCTAATGCCCGATTTACACTGTTTTTTAACATACCCCTGCATTCTCCTAATGTTTTTGTCTAAAAAGGGAAAATTTTTCAAAAAAAAAACAATTTAAATCTGATAAAATAATTTGTAACGCAAAAAATATTTGAAAATTTGTGCTCTGCAGACTATTTTTAGACAAAAACGAATGTTAAAAAACTTGTACTACAATTTGGGGAAGTATAGAAAATTGAATTTAATTTAAATTGGGACTAATTATACATAGTATCGTCGAAAACTAATAATATTATAAACTAAAGTTGATTTATAAAAAAAACGTGAAATTTAAGCCTAAATTAAAAAAAAATATTAATCTACTTATACCATAAACTAAAACTATTAAGTTTAAAAATTTTGTTAATACATTTTTAATCATTTAAAATAATTTGTATAAAAGAAAACCGCTTAATATTGTTATAAACGATATTTATAAAGAAAATAAAAAGATGCGAATGTCTCGTATGCGTTGCGTGGACGTATGATTGATGAAAATATTGGCTTTGTTTTTTTGACTCTTTTTTTTCGGTTAGCAAGTTAGGGAGAATGCAATACAATACACAACTACTTACTACATAATATACAGGTTATTTTTTGTTGCAAAAAAAAAAGTGCAATAAGCCATTATAAAATATGAAAACTAATATGAAAATGTGCTAAAAATATGCAAAACAAATAAATAATAATTAAAATGAAAAAAGAAAACACAATAATTACCAAGAAAAGCCAATTATTCAAGAGATAAACGGTGCATTTTGTTTAAATAATAGGTTTTCATTTTTAAATAATTTAATGAGGGATATTTGTACCAGCTTCAACACTAAAAAATCGGTCGAGCAAAACTGTGATGCTGCTTTTTTTAACTCTATTTACCCAGATCCCTAAAATGATATAAATTTTAAATAAAAATAGGATCGCAATTTCCCTTTTTGATGATAAATATAAAAAAAAACTTTCTATCTTGTTTGGTTCTGGAAATAATCTAACGAGAGCAGCTGCTATAGTTAATAATTTATTCAGTAACATTTTTAGAACCATTAAAAACTTACTCAAATATCTAATTTTTGTATTAGTTCAGCTATTTTTACAAAAACTATTACATGTTCTTAGAGACCCTAAATGCGATCTTGAGTAGCTAAACTAAAAGTAAAAACTCACCCTTACTAAGCCGTATAAAATGGTGAAACATTTTCTATATGTACAATATGTACATTTACAAAAATTTTCCTAGAAGTTCCAAAATTAATCTTAGAGTATATGGGACCACGAAAACCTTCACCAAATTTTATCAGAATTGGACTACTAGTGAAAAACTTTATATGCTCATTTAAAATTTTGGATCTCAGGCTAGAATCGGTCAATGATAAGTGAATACCTCGATTTTGCAATATTATTTCTAGCTATATTCGCCTGAGCCTTTAAAAATTATGTCAATTTACTCTTATATCTACAAAAGTTGCACTATTTCTATGCAAACCCGTAACGGTCGAAAAAAGTAAATATTTTATTTTATTGCTCATATTTTTCAGCCATTTTTACAATGAAAAAATGTATGGGAGCACCTCATTCGCTGTGGCCAAGAGATTCCGAATACATAATGGGACGATATTAATATATACCTATAGGCCTACAAAAAAACATGGTCCCAGCAATTTAACCATTTTGACTTAAATTAAGGCTTGCACTATTTTCCATATACTCCATATATTATATTTATATCGATTTTTTTTAATGAAACGCTTCATATAAGTCCGTATAACATAATACAGATACTTAACAGGTTTTATTAATTCTCACATTCGAAATAAAGTTAAATTTACCTTATTTATTTATTTAAAAATTGTTTTCTTTTACAATTTCTCGGTTTTCATGTGAACTTTGTATGGTTTTCTTTATCTTTTTGCGGTTTTTTCTGTTGCATAACATTCAAGTGGTTTCTGTGTGTGTTATAATATTTATAATTAATAATAATAAAACACTAAACAAATGGTGAGTTTTTTTTAAATTGTCTATATTGTTTATATAATTAAAATAATTTATTCATAAGTTTATATTATAATGTATAATCGTATGCAACTTTAGGGAAGAATCATAGAAATTTCCTTACTTCCAAAAAATCATGATAATTTAAATAATATGTTTTTATTGTTTTTCACATTTTTCTTAACTTATAATCCATATATCATATATGGAGTTTGTATATAAATATTAAATACTAAATAAGTAAACAGTATATACAAATGGCCAAATTGCCGAAACCCATTTCTTAAGATGATGTCCTGATTCAGAAAAAGTCCGTCGTCTGTCCTCATAAATCATAATACTTACCAAGTATAAGAAAGTTTTACACTATAGTAGATATACGGATTTGTGTGGAATTCGTAGTGGTCCTAAACTATGGGAGTTTATGGGTTTAAATGGAAGCCTACCAATTCCGATACATACCTATATATTTTGTAGAAATGAAAATATGATAAAACAGTCGTTAAAAGTTATCAAAATTCATTAGACCCGTATTTTTTAGTTTGCTATTTTACTAATTTTGCATTTTCACTTTTGACTATCAGTGAACGGATTTGGGCAGATTTTAGTGGGTGTGAGTGAGTCTACTTAGTGGTTTCATACACCCTTTACTATGAAATGACTTTTGGGACATTTGCACCGTCACTCTAGCAATGCTTGATGAACAAGAACAAGAATCGACTTAGCCTGCTACGGATTTTGAAATTTCGTATGGGGAAGTCTGATGGGTTTATTTAAAGAAAAAAAGGTTTAACTTTAAGCTACATTACGTAAAAAGTTTAGCCGAGTTAGATACTAATTAAGGTTAATAGTTGAAATTAAAATAATGTTAACTAATTAAATTAACTAAAAAAAAGTTAATACAGGGTGATTCAATTATCATAGCGTTCCCGTTAGGGTGTGATTATATTACAAATTCTTAGTAAAAAAAAACATATTTGAGAGGAAAGGGAGCCAATTTTTTAAATTTAACGAGTTATAGGAGTTTTAAATTTGGTTGCACTATTTTAGTAAAATTTTATTAATTATTTTTTTCATATAAAATTTAAATAAAGTTTACAGCATTATTTAGGCTATTAGTTATATAATAAATTAAAGTTCATTATACTAAACTTAGTTTCCTAGAAGATTGCACTTGCAAAAAATACCTTATGTTCTTACTTTATTTGGTAATTAATAGAACCGAATAATTGATTTTTTAGGTAACTAATTAGATTCTGATTTTTTTTTCGATGTTTTCTTATGGTTTCTGATATTTCGAGTTTCTGTTCTGAAGTGATAATGATATGGTTTTTCGCTGATGATGGGATCTATCTGATTTTTATTTTCTTAAAATCATTTTTTTGTGTCAGCTCCGAAAACACTAGTAAAATTTTGAGAAAAAAAATAAAACAATTTTATTTCCTAAGTAGTACATTTATTTATTTTTAAATTATTATACATTTTATAAAAGAAAATTGCACGCTGGATTGCTCTCAATGATTGATGGTTTTTTACCTGATGATAATAACTAATTAAAGAATACAAAATACTAAACTTCACTACTCACCAGACTTGCGTTTTTTCCTGGGAACCGGTATCAATATATTATATATTTTCGCCTCATTTTTCAGTTATGACCAGAAATATCGAGCAAGATAAAACTAACCCACTTAAAATTTATACTGAACGAAAGGTTTTTTTTTGTCTTGCAATATTCAGTTTATGTAATTTGGATTAGTATATTTGATCATATGCGGACCTAAATCGATACATCATGTAGTGTTTCACAATGTTCACATACAAACTCATCATATGATATGCATTTTATGTGCTTGTATATGAATAGTAAAAGTATAAATCCACTAAATTTTCTTTTATAGTTTATCTTCGAGTAATGTTTTCAAATCCGAACCTATAATCTTAATAATATATTACTTTAAGTAAATAATTTGGATTAGTAAAAGCAAATTTTTTTTAACATATCCTCTATGTCAAATTTACAATACAAGTTTTTTTTAACATTAACCAGTGGCGGGTCGTGACTTATGAAGGTGGTAGTGCTGCATGTTTTTTAGTTTATTTTAAATAATTACTGGTTACTTTTCCGATTTATTTTTGAGCCTGCGGTCCTTTTGGATTATTAAAAACAAAGTATTTTTATTTCCAATAATACTAATTATTTTATTATA
>JANSTW010006451.1:0-16018 GCA_027564275.1 Diadocidia ferruginosa | reverse complement strand
TAATATTACAAAAATATTCACTTTTCGTTGATCGATTAGCCTGTTCCTAAATTTTTAAATTTGTTGACACTCACGATAGAAAAAAAGGAAATATTTTACTAATTTAAGATGTATAAGTGGCAATTGAAGCGGTCTTGGATGGGGAGAACCCTGTGTGCAATGGAAAAAATAATAAATAAAAAATAAAATTGTATTTTCAGAAATTAATTTTAAAATTCATGGGAAAACTGTAATTTACATCTGATTAATTCAAAAAAAATATTTTCAGGTGCTCCGAAGTGCTGCTGGACCGCGGAGTTACCGAACGCATTCTATCGTTAAATGAACGACCATGGGAAATTATGAAACAATTAGGCAAAGACTCCATACGTCAAATGGAATTGATGCGATTCTATTTACAGCATAAGCAAGATCCGCATGGTCCAAATATTGCACTATTTATTGGCAATTTGCCACAAGCTCTGTCACAAAGAAACTATGAAACAATTATAACCAAACACATAACGGAAGAGAATAAATATTCAAGCATCGGTCCGATTTACTATGAATACGGATCGGTGGTGATTACATTTGAAAATGCGGCGAAGGCGGTAAGTTAACAAACTTAAAATAAATTAAAGGACGATAAAAAAACTAAAAATATTGTTTAATATTAGGTTCGAGCATTTTACAATCTTCGAGAAACTGTAGTTGAGGAGAAGAAACTACAAGTTTTACTGTTGCCAAATATTGAGCCAAGCATGGTGCCGGCGGGCGTACAACCACTGTTGGTATTCGTTAATGTTAAATCGGGTGGATGTCAAGGTTTAGAATTAATATCAAGCTTCCGAAAACTACTGAATCCCTATCAAGTATTTGATCTTGATAATGGTGGACCATTGCCAGGGTATAATTTCGAGTATGAAATGTTATTTCTTTTATTAATTTTTTATTATAATCAGACTCTACGTATTCCGACACATTCAAGACTATAAAATTCTTGTCTGCGGTGGAGATGGAACAATTGGATGGGTTCTGCAATGCTTAGATAATGTTGGACAAGATTCTGAATGTTCGAGTCCACCATGTGCTATTGTACCACTTGGAACAGGTAAATTTAAAAAAATCAAATCTTAAATTAAACTAAAATCGATTCCGATTAGGTAATGACTTGGCACGTGTACTGCGTTGGGGTCCAGGCTATACAGGCGGTGAAGATCCTCTGAATTTGTTGCGTGACGTAATCGATGCTGAGGAAATTCGTTTAGATCGTTGGACAGTGGTATTTCATCCGGAAGATAAACCAGAGGATTCTGCGCAAAAGGCGCCTTCAAATGCTACCGGTAAGAAGAAGAAGGTCCATCAGGCACAGCAATCACAACAGAATCAACATCAATCAGCGGCAATAACATCTAGCCAAACTCAAGGTCATTTGGTGTCGAATATACAAAGTTTTTTAATGAACAAATATTAAATATCATTTTAAAATGATCCTTTCTCTCTTCTGTCTTTTTCCTTTATTTGCAATAATTGTACAAATTTTTCATAAATCAAATTTTTTTGTAAAGCTTTAATCGTATTTTATTTTTATTTAATCGTAAATCTGTTGCTAAAAATTATTTCAACAATGAATTTTACAATATATTCACAATTTTTTGTTTCAGTGAAATTATTTGTAAATATATTATGTATTCGGTATGGATTTGCGTTCAGAAGCATTTGTGCTGCCTATTTGTAAAATTCAAAAGTAAAGTGCAATTCATACCCGAAAACCGCCTCAGCCGGACACGAAGTACTTCTTACTATTCAAGTCTTTTGGCCTAAAATACGATTAAAGTGTATATTTGTACAGATCAAACCAAAAACATCTTTAGTTGATCCCTTAAAATATTCGCCCCAATAAATTGCAATATAATTAAATAAAAATTCAAATATATCTATAGAATTCCTCATATATAAACAACCAATAGACTCATTCTCAGCAATCACTGTATAACTTCGGAACCATAAATAATAAACCCTACTTTAATTATATTAATTAAAATGAACTTAGTTAAACTAAAATTAGTTGGTCTTGTGTAAATAAAATAAAAAAATCTTTAGATCAGAACGTTCCCATCTAGATAATTTAACCTCAATATATATGACACAGAATTTAAAAAACTAGATAAAATAAATAAATTAGCATGGCTGGATGAATATATATAAAAATATAATTATTAAAATTTATTTTTTAATTTAATTTAATTTTTTTTTGTCAATTGAAATCCAAATTTTAAAAATATTTAAGAAAAAAATAGAAACTTATTGTCAACCAAACTTAGCTTTTTTGAGCTTTTCTAATTTTTTTTGTTCAAACATCAATATTGATTAATACTCGTGAAATTAAAGTTCGTTGCCTATAGTCTTTCGTATGCATTTATAGATGATACGAGATACGTATGCAATACGAATGAACATTTCTAGAACCTTTTTGGGAATTACCACGAAATTATTTATTTTTTTTAATGTTTAATGGATTTTAAATAATTGATTGATAATATGAATAGATTGATTGATTTGCAAATCCATGGATTTCAACGATTAAAAAAAATTAAATTAAATCGAAATATTTATTATAAATAACTTTATATTATATTATTTATAGTTGGTAAAAATATTGTTGATGTTTGTTGTTTTTACTTATGTCATATCATTATACAATCATACATATATTTTTTGTTTTTAGATAATTTTGAAAGAGATTTTTTATTTTAAATATGTTTTTAATTCCTGAATGTGATGAAGATAATGGTAATTACTCGATAAGCAACAGGTCTACAAGTTTCAATATTTTGCCACCATATTATATTACAGGGCCATTTAAAATTTTTCATTATTTTAATTTTGTTTTTTGGCATTGCCTTCCCTATTAAATACTTAAATATTTAGGAAACATTTCGACTGGCTCCTTCTCAACCTCTAATAAATTATTTATTTATTTTTTATTTTTTAAAATACCTCAGATAATTATCTGCAATTTTTGTGTTTAACTAGCGAGAATACATCAGAAAAAAATAATAGCACAGGATCACAAAACCCTTGTGGCCTAGTGAATTCAATAGAACTAAAAAAATCTTGAAAATCTCTAAAATAATAAATATTCACTGGATGGCCATTCCAAGGACTGAAATTGGTTTATATAAACAAATTAGTCATAGAGTAATCTCAGCACTTTAAACTCGTTTCGGTACCTACGTCCCATCATCAGTATGGCTGAAAATATGCAAATGCAAGATTAAAAACATATGCCAACCTTTAAACCTGTTGCTTTAGCGAATATAAATAAAATTGGTTTTTATTAAATCAATAAAATTCTGAACAAATCAAAGAGAATTTTTTTTGTCAAAATCAAAAAAATGTATTTTTGATTCAAGCAGAATTCAATTCGATCAAATTTTTATTAGACCAATTGCGCGAGGTAATTAAAAATGATTATCAACAAATTATAGTATATAGCTTTTGTTTTTGGATTTTTGATCGTTGTTCAAAATTCGTCATCGAATCTGATTCAATCACCTCTCAAATGATTTTGATTCGATCAAATCAAAAATTTATTCGCTCGATTCGAAATTCAAACTATGAATGTCGCTTGCGACAAAATCTTATATATTATTTAGTTGGACCTCAGAACGTAGCGAAAAATATTAAATTTCTCCATTATAATTAAATTATTTAGAATTTTTCGTTGTCGAAAGTACATATATAGACCTTAAAAGTATTATCATTCCATACATCATTACGTAAATACATTAAATTATATTTAGAAAAGTAAAATGTTTTTCGAATTTATTTTTCATGAAAAAACCATCCTCTAAATATTCCCATTTATTTTAGTTACAGGTGCCACCCAAAGTGAGGACAATTCACAAATGTTAGTGATGAACAATTATTTCGGCATTGGCATTGACGCCGATCTTTGTTTAGACTTTCATAATGCACGTGAAGAAAATCCCAACAAATTCAATTCACGTCTTCATAACAAAGGTGTTTATGTGAAAATGGGACTGCGTAAAATGGTTGGTCGAAAAACGGTCAAAGAACTGCATAAAGAATTAAGACTTGAAGTTGATGGAAAAGTTGTTGATCTGCCGCCGGTTGAGGGAATAATTATATTAAATATTTTAAGGTTAGTTTTTGAATCGCGAAAATGTTCGAATGTGGTTTTAATATTTTTTTTTCAGCTGGGGATCTGGTGCCAATCCATGGGGTCCAGACAAGGAAGATAATTTTTCTACACCAAATCATTGGGATGGTATGCTAGAGGTGGTTGGCGTATCTGGCGTTGTGCATTTAGGTCAAATTCAATCTGGACTGAGACAAGCCATGCGAATTGCACAGGTAAAATGTTCACTTTTTATATTGAAGTATTGAACAGACATATTAGGTTAAGAGAAGTGATTTATAGGAAGAAGAGATGGTTTTGTTGTGAAAAGAATTAGTTTTGGGTAACTTATTAAAATTGAGGCGAATTTTAAACTAAACGATTTTTTTTTGAGAATAGATGTGATAAAATGGTTATCCATTGCGTAAAAAGGTGTTACTTCTGGAGACTTGTCAGAGTGACATCGATTTTTGAGCAAAAGAAGGGAGTAAAGGTGAATGAATTTTCTTTTGAAGAAATATATGACTTTTTGGGGAAAATTAAATAGCTTTTGTGAAGAATGCGGTGATTTTTAGCGGAGAGAGGATGACCTTTTGAAGTAGAGAGTGACCTTTTGTAAAAGTGACTTTATATTTTGGGTAGTGAAGACTTTTACAGGATTGTATTTTGTTAAGGGGAGTCACAGTTAAATTTTTCCTAATATTCAAACTGATAAACCTTTATTTCTGGAGAAGAAAATGACTTCTGGTACAAGTAATTTTTCTAAATAGAGGTGACTTTTCAGGGAATGGAGTTACTTTGGGGGTAAAGTAAAGAGAAATAGTTTGGTGAAGAGTGATGATTTTAAATGAGATGACTTTTTGGTACTTATAAAGAGTGACCCTTTATTAGAGTGACTGAGAGAATTAATTTTTTCAACTTCACTTTCTTTCACTGTAAATTGTAAAAGAAAGTGAAGTTGAAAAAACTAATTCTTAGGAAAAAAAATTATTTTAGTAAGAAAAAGTTGAATTTTGAGTGATTAATGGATGACTTTTTGGGGAGAGAAAATTATTTTTATAAAGGGTGCGGTATTCGAAGTTGGGAGGGTGACATTTTGGGGAAAGTGGCTTTATATTTTCAGCCAAAAGAAGAGAGGTAGAATGAAAGAAATAATTTTTAAAGAAAAGAAATATGACTTTTGTTAGAAATAGTTGCTTTTTGAATGATTTGAGGAATGAGGAATGGATCTTTTTGTATGGATGTCTTTGAATTTCGGTAAAGATGATTTTGCAGAATGGTAATTGGCTCAGAGGAATCACTATTTAGTTTGAAAAGATTAATCGAATGAAATCAAGAGAGCTATATTAAACAGTATTTAATAACACTACAAATACTTAGTTCTACAGTTGATGAAAATTAAAATTCATCTATTTTTTCAAAATTAACAGGGTGGTCACATTAAAATACATTCACACTCGGATATTCCCGTACAAGTTGACGGTGAACCATGGATTCAACCACCCGGCGATGTTGTCGTATTTAATTCAGCATTGAAGGTCAGTAAAACTCGAATATTTCAAACAAAATTATTTGTATTTTTTTTTTCATTTTCATTAACAAATATTTATTATACGCAAATTTTTCATTACTTTTATTAACTTAAAAAAATATATTTTAGTATTTATTTCAAAAAATTCTTTATTTTCTCATTTAAAAAGTAATATAGTTTTGTTTTCAAAAATTTTATTGTAAACATTTGTTTTTGTAAACAAAATTTTTCAAAAAATAAACCGTGTATAAAAAACCGCCCTGTAATTTATGATAATTTAATTATGTTTTAATACATTTTTCAAAAACCATTTATTTTTATTTGTAGAATTTGAGTTTTTTTTAAAGAAATTATTTCGGCATGACATTTTTACTATTTTTACAAATTTTTTAAAAACTTATATTGCATGTAGTTTTTTTAATAAATATTTTTTTATTTTATTTTTTAATATTCCTCAGCACAAAAGTCCCCCATATAATAATAAAAAAAAAAAGAAAAAAAAACAATAAATTCGTTTAATCGGCTAAATTTTTTAATAAATTGAACACTTTATTATTTTTTGTACACTAAATTTTTTTTAAGATTTTTTATAATTTTCAACACTCACACGTACACACACAATTAAAAGAATTTCTTTTATAATTTTTTTTCTAATAAAAATTTAAAATCTAAACAAAATTATAATTAGAAAAAGAAGAACAAATAGTTTTCATAAAAGAAAAAAAAACTATAATAATTCTTAATTTAAAAAAAGAAAATTATTTTTTATTTTTAAATTTATTAAATTTGTGTATAGGCTACAATGTTGAAGAAAATAAAGAGTAGACGAAGACTAACGGAACCGCACATTTCACCGGCCGTAATGGGATCGACATCTCATGGGGGGCAACCAGAAAATGGGGACCGTGATAAAGAGCCCCTTGGCACATAGAGAACCCGTCCGTCCGGTCCTAGTTTTCTGTTTTCCTGTTTTCTTTAATTTCTCCGCATAAAAATTAATAATAATATAAAAAATAAACAAAACGCTAAAACTGTACGCAAAACAAATATCCAAAAACATTATTTTTTTGTATCGATATTTAAAATGTTTTTTTTTTTATTTTTTATATAAATTATTTTTAATTTTGTTTTTTTTTTGTATTAAAATTCTTCTTTGCATTTTATTTATTTAAATGAAAAATTAAAAAAACACGAATTATTGTTAATATAAAAATGCTATCACTATTTTACGATTCACCAATTCAACCGATTCTTTATAAAAAGAGTTTGATAATAATTTTGCCAGTGTAATTTATATAAATGTTGTTGATATATAATAATTAACAATTTGTAACAATTGTAATTATTTTTGTTCTCACTCCCCTTGTAATAAATAATTTACCAAAAAGCACAATTTACATACACACAAAATTATACATATAATATTACTAACCTAAGGACACAAAAGAAAAATTAACATATTTCTCAGTGTACAGCAGTGGTCGAATCATGAGATTTAAGTCATAGAAAAAAAAACGCTGTACACAACTTTTAGCTTTTTATTATATTCCATCGTATAGTAAATATTTTATATAAAAGAAACTAATAGATCTCTTTACTTCCAATCTTTTATTTTTTTACTTAACAATTGGAATATTATATGTGTACAGAATACATTAAATAAGAGAGAGTCAATAAAAAGAAAAAACCGTTTTTCTATTTTTTCTAATTTTGTACATTTTTTCAATTTTCTCAATTTACTTAATTTTTTTAAGGAAACCCTTAAGTATATAAAAATATTTTATCCCGTAACAACTACACCATCACACACAATATACAAATTGTAAATACATTGATAATATTTGGCATGATTTTTTATTAATCCAGTTTTTATCAGTAAAAATTTCAATTTTGTCTAAAAATAAAATGTTTGTTAGTTTTGTAAAAAAAATAATAATAATAATTTTAAATTTAAATTCCACCCCATAAATTGAAAATCATTTGTATCGCAAAATAATATCTTCGTATATATACATACATTTTTTCTATTTTCCTCTAAAACTTTCTTTTCATTCTAATATGACTAAATTAATTTCTATTTTAAAATTTAAATTAAATATATATTCACTTTAAATTAAATTAAAATTAAATATTTTTTAGTTTATATACTTACACATTGTGAAATTAAAAATCAGTCTTCTGCATATAAATCAAATTTAAAGATTTCCTCCATGTAATTTTGCAGGCAGAGAAACTTTCAAATTTCTAAATTCTAAAAGCATAATCTTGGTAACATGCTTTATATGACATGGCCAAAAATATTTATTTTACTTCTATAAAAAATATTATTGTGGCAAGTGGCTGTATCCTAGTGATAATATGTATTAATACAAAATTGTTAAGTTAAAGTGTTAACAGCTTGAGGGAATTTTATCTGAATTAGGGTAATTTTTTAAAATTAAGTGAATTTTCGTAATTGAAATTTTTAATTTTTTCGAAAAACAGGCGGTGTCCTTTCTCTTGAATTAAATAAAAAAAATTGCATAACAACCACAAATATACTAGACAGTCCTTCTTAAGAGAAGCGTCATCCCCTTCTACGTTGGGATTGGTGGTCCATCAGTCTCAGTTAAGACCAGTATTATGAATGAGTCCAGCCATTCCAAGATGTTAGTATCATATATCGGCTTCCCTGACACTCACATCATGGCCCTAATAATCTGAGAGAGGTCACACTCTCGTATAACTGCCAAATTTCATTCCTTCCACGGCTTTATTTTATCGACAGTTTCAACTATCCAGGTTTGACTCTGTCATTACACAAAATCACACCATAAACTCTTGGAGAAGCTCCAGAAGCTCCTTCTGATTAACATTGGTCGAATCCTTTAAATCGGCATCCTTGATATATACCTCTAGGTCTCGCATGGCCATCCGGCTATAGCCAGACGTTTTATAGAGGCTCAAAAATTTGTATTCATGACAGGTATTCTAATAAGAGTATATGTATTTGTAAAAATGATTAGGTTTATAAAAGGCGCGGTGTTAAAAACTTGAGGGAATTTTAACCAAATTAGGATAATTTTTAAACAAAAATGGAGTTTTTGTTAAAATTAAGAACATTTTCTTACTCACCAACAATTTTAATTTTTTATTAAGAAAAACAAAACACAACTTTTCCCAAATTTTATTTTTAAAATTTTAGGGATTTTGTCTATAATAATCACGAAAAAGACGAAATTTTTCATGGCACTAGTTTGAAACCATTGAGCTGCAGGTTATGATATATATACATTACACCTTTGAGGAAATTAGGAGTATTTTTTTTCTAATCTTAAAAGAAAAAAAATCAGTTATCAAAATCAATTATAATATAAAAATATAATTGTGGCTTGTACCTTAGTGAGAATATTTATTTATAAAAATGATTAGGTTTATATGAGGGACAGTGTTAATAACTTGAGGGAATTTTCGCCCGAATTAGGGTAATTTTTATACTTAAAAGGGAATTATTGGTAAAATTAGAAAAATTGTCTAATTGTTCCATAATTTTATTTTTTATTTAGAAAACACAACTTACTCTCATCCAAAATTTGTGCCCTCGAGTAATTTTCTATATTGATCCAACACGAAAAAACCGACATCTTTAAAGGCACGATATTTGTATTATTGACCCTCAGGTTATAATTTAACACTTTTGAGGCATTTTATGGGATTTTTTTAGTTTAAAAAGAAAATTTAGAAGCAGTTATCTATCATACATCAATTCACAACATACTCAGATATTTCATTGATTTTTGTCTATGCGCCTATAAGAAGATCTAAGTTAATATTTAAGATGGAATTGGGATGTAGATCTTGTATTAAAGATTACACTTTTTAAAATCCAGTTCTTTTTTCAAAAATATAACTGAAAATTGTTTTGATTTTTTCATTGATTCTCAATTCTCATGATTTTGGTGAAAATAATTTAAAAAATAATTTAATGAAATAATTTAATAATATTTTTAATTATTTTGACATCTTCAAAGGTCCAATGTTTCTTCAAATATTAAGAAGTTTCGATGAAACTTTTGATTTTTAATTAAACTGTCAATATGTTAAATCATTTTAGTTTATTAATTGGGAGTAAAATATAAAATTTCATTATTCTTTTTTAACGATTAAAATGAATTGTTAGAAAATAGAAAAGGATTCGTTGTTTTAAGTTTTTGTTTTGAATTTTTTGTTGATTCTCAATTCTCATGTACAAATTATAAAAATAATTAATGAAATAATTTACTATTATAGTTTTAATTATTTTCACACTTCAAAGGTCCAATGTTTCTTCAAATATTAAGAAGTTTCGTTAAAAATTTCTGAATTTTAATTAAACTGCCAATATGTTAAATATCATTTTAAATTATTAATTGAGAGTAAAATTAAAAATTTGATTAGTAATTTTTATTAATTAAAATAAATTGTTACCTAGTACGAGGTTCGTCGTCTTAGGTCTTTTGTTTCTTTTACATGAATTTCAATATTTTACTGTTGCATATAAAAAGGTTCGTTGTCTTTCGTTTTTTTAATCAGAAAACAGAAGAAATTGTCTATTTTCTTCGTTTCGAATATCCTTAAGAGTTATAAGTTGCTGTTTGCTACATTATCGGTGACGAGCTTTGACTTTGAATGATTCTTAAAAAAGTCCGTCCTATTTGTATTGCATTTTCTTTGCAATTCTTTCAATAATTTTTGTTTATAAATAATTTAGTATATTGTGATTGCCATTTTTATTATAATTATTATTTATTTCATTCATGCAAAACATTATACAATATTTTTACAAATATTTATATAAATAATGTATGGACGGCGCTATTTGCCCTACGATATAATTCCTACTATATTGAGATGATTTTATCTTTTTTAAAGGTTCGTCATTCAACTCTTTTGTATTTCCTGTATAGAAAAAATTTGAATTGGTTAAATTTTTTTTTATTCTACTATCATAATAAATAGTAAAAGATTTAAATTTTTATTATTGTTATTATCAAAAAATATTAAAAAAAAACTTTAACGGGGAACTTTTTTCTATATACAAAAGAAAAATCTACTTTTTTGCTGATTTATTTTATTTTTTCATACAAATTGGCTAAATTTTAGTGTTTTTTTAATTTAGCAAAAAAAAATATTTAAATTTATTATTTTATATATTAATCTATATAAATATTTATTATATAAAATGCTTTTAAGAAATTTCTTTATTTTGGTTGTGTGAGTTATATATATAGATAGACAAAAAGATTCATTTTCAAAAAATGCGCATTTCTGTTTTTAGTTTAATTTATTTCTAATCTATAAACCGTATTTATGCGGAAAACTCTTTTAAGTATATATTAACATTATAAGGACTAACTAATTTTCTTTTCGCTTTTCTCGTTTTCATATAAAAAGCATATTAACTCTTTGCAAAATTAATATATATTTACGTAAAATTGTAGGTTATTGAAATCATTCTTTTTTAATTAATAATAATTCGCCATTTTGTTTTTTGCATTTTTTATATAATTTTTTAAGTTGGTAAATATTTTTTTTTTATAAAATATCGTTCTACAAAATATAATAAACTTTAAAAAAATCAAACCTTAAATTAAAGAAAATATATTAAATTTGTCCACCCCTCACCGCCATATATATATATATTTAAAAATATATATACTACTACTACTACTCTACTACTACTACTACTACACACAAACACCTATTTTTGGGACCGGACGGCAGGCCACTATGTTAAAAAAGCTAAAGGGTAAAATGAAACGACGCAACACTGAACCAACGATGACAGTTGTTGCATCGGGACCATCAATGTCACTGGCTGTTGCCCCCACACATGAAACTGACGAAAATGATAGCAACAATACGGATTTTTGAATTTGGTATAATGAGCGACTTATTTAACGTGTTTCTTATAAGCTAATTATTATTTTTTTCGTAAGTTGAAACTTATATTTTAAAAAAATTATTAAATGTTGTCACAAATTATTTTAACGCGTCATTTGAAAATCATATGTTTTAGAAAACCCTCCGAAATCATTTAAAAATCAGATTTGTTGACAAATTAGATTTCTTTAAAATTTAAAATTCTCGTATACATTGAACAAAATGTTTCTAACTATAAAATGTTTCCATTTGAAAGAAAATCATAAATTAATACAATTACTCCTATTTCTCGCGTTTACACTCGATTAAAACGGTGCATAATTTTAAAAAATATCGTTGACTAACTCATTAAAATTCTTCAAATTTTGAGTTACGTGATTTACGTGTAAGCCCAGGGATAGTTGTATTCTAAACAAAAGCAAAAAAAGCTTGTCAACAAAAAGTTCCTCTAAATCGATCTATCAGTGTCCCTCTTTCAATGTTCTAAAAAAAATTGCTAAATCCAGTCATATAAAATTAATTTAAAAATCCAATTTCAACAAATATTAAACTGTAACCGAATTATAATCAAAATCCAAGTTAACAAAAATGCGCATAAAGTTGTAAGATATAAAAATTATCAAATTTACAAATTATGCATATAGAATTTATGACAAACCAAATTTGAATAATTTAATATAAGAATTTTTCCATCATCTATACACTTCATAAATTATTTTATTTATTCATTTACAAAATGGTTTAAGTCTTTGCTAATTATTTAAATTTATTTAAAATTGTTAAAGGACAAAATAGGTTCGAGATCTTTGTACAATTTAAAAAAGACTTAAACAATTTTTTTTCTGTATGAATATGCAAGAAAATAAGGAAAGCTAAAACAATTTAATATTTTTTTCAACAAATGGTTTAAATCCATGCTAAAAGTTTAAACTTGTCTTTGAAAGTTATTTAAAAGATAAAATAGGTTTGAGTCTTTGGTAAAATTAAAAAAAAATTATTCTAATTTTATGTATGAAAATGCAAGAAAAAAGAAGGAAAATCTTTATTTTTATCAAATACCAAAACCAATTTTATTTTTTTGTCACAAAATTTTTGGTTCTAATTTTTTTTTTAATATTAAAATGTAAATATAAAAAATCAATTTTGTTTCTGCATATAATAAGCACGTTAAATAGTGGCTCTCTATTTATTATTTTTACAAATCGTTTTAAAAAGTTTAAAAAGAAAATAATAAAAATTGAAATAAAGCCAAACAAAAGGAGATGAAACAAGTCATCAGACTATATATTATAAATACAAAGTGACCAAAATATTGAGTTAAATACTTAAATTTAGCACAAAATATTGTAAATTATTATGTTTACAATTGAAATGATCAAATTGCAAAATAAATCAATAGAAAAAAAATGAAAAATCATTTCTTCCTTTAAAAATAAAACAAATGGTAATAAAAAAGGAAATATTTTTTTTATATCAAAATGGTTGAATTGATTTGAAAAATCTAGCACAATGTAATTTATTCAAAAATTAATTTGTCTAATTTTTATATTACGTTTTTTAGACAAATAAATTTAAAAAAATGGTTCGAATATTGGCTTAACATTTCGTTTAAGCTCGTAAAAAATTAAACAATTGTTTCAATCAAATCAACTCATTTTGGTGTCTAAAAAATATTTTTCTTCTAAAATCAACAACTTCAATAGCAAATGATTTTTCAAAAAACACATTCACAATAAATTGAATTTGTCAAATGTAAAATAGAAAATAACACAAAATTGCAATACGCATTTAAATAAAAAAAAAATCTGCAAAGCCCAATAAAACAAATGTCGATAAACACAAAACAACAACAACATCAAAAAACGTAAAATTTAAAAACTATACATGTAAAAAAATAAATATAATTTTATAAAAAAAAGATAAATTAAAAAAATATATTATTACAAAAATTAAGTATAAATAAAACCAAAATTATACGCTTAATTAGTTAAAAGTTTTTAATTTATTATTTTAATTCAATTATTATTTATATTTTTTTTAATTTATTAAATTAAAAATATTGAAAAAAAAACATTTTATTTTATTTTATTATTAATATTAAATAAAGAACAAAAATATATAACTGAATGTTAAAAAAACTAATTATATATATTTAAAAAACAAATATTAAAAAAAAATCTAATAAAATAAAAAAAATAAAAAAATTTATATATATAGATACTACTTAATATATATAAATAAATATATATCTTTGTACAATGTAAATTTTTATTGATTTTTTTTTAATTTATTAAAAATATTTATATACGCTAAATTATAAAAATAAAAATACATTTTCTTTGTTTTATTATTTATTTAATTTTTTTTTACAAAATATATATGTGTATTATTATTATTGTAAACTGTAATGCTAATATTACGTTTTGTATGGTATATTTACCAATAAAAATATTTTTTATAGATTTAAAAACAAGAAATAAAAATAAAAAAAATCAATATTCAATCGATTAAATGATAAAAATAAAATATAAAAAATTATCGTTTCATCAAAATACCAGATAAAGAAATAGATTTTCGATATAAAGTCGAAAAATACCTGGACTTTTGTGATCCAAAGTCTAAAACTAAAGCAAAAATAAAGGTTAACAAGCAAACTATTTCTTTGACATTTTTTAAACAGCCAAATCATATAGAAATATTTAAAAAAAAAAATGAAAAATTATATTTTCTTTTAAACTTTATTTTTTTAAAAATTATAAAAAAGATTTTCTAGCGAATACAAAGTTTTAAACATAGAAAAACTATTTACTAAACAGAATTTTATTTTTAATAAAGAATTATCAAACTTTTTGTTTATTTAAAATTTTCTAAAATTTTTTATTTAAAACATAAATTTTTCATTTGCATACGCATAATATTTTAGAGACAGAAAACCCAAAATATATTTAAGACAAAAAAAAATCAACAACAAAATCTAAAGAATTTAAAAATAATACCTCAAGTTAATTTACACGTGTATGTCTTAAACAAAAAGATATTAAAAATATTAAAAACCCAAAGAATCCACCAAAAAAATATTAAAAAACAAAAAATTATTAAACAAAAACTTTCACTTAAAATGAAAACCATGTTGCAAAATTAAGAAAAAAAAATTTACTTAAGCTGATAATAAAAACAACAAACTATTTCGGCAAAGTCAATAAAATTAAAAATTGGGCAAAAGAATTTAAAAAAAACAATGCCAATAAAATTATGAAAGATTTGAAAATATATTCAAAAAGAAAAGAAAAAAACATAAAATGTTTATTGGGTCGCATAAAATTGAAAACAAAAATCGTAAAGTATGTGGAAAAGCGATCCACCCCCCTTCTATTTTGCGTCTAATAAATTAACAATTTTTCAAGAAAAAGTTAATTTGCTAAAATCGTATAATAATGGAGTTATTTTGCTAATGCCTTTTCAAAAAAAAGAAAATTTTATTTTTTAACAATTTTCCATATCTTATTAAAATTGTTAAAAAATAAAAACAATTCAAACTATAAAAAGCAATGGCAAAATAACTGAAATTTTTTAAATTAACCAGCTAAAAAATAAATTATATATATAACAAAAAAAAAGTCAAAAAACTTTAAATATTTTTGATCATTTTCCCTATATAAATAAAAACATCTCTATTTTTACGAAAATATTTAAAAATATTAAAAAGTTTTTAGATTTTTTTTTAAACTGTAAAAAAACCCAGAAATATTGTCAACACTTTTTTCTTAAAAATAAAAAAAAAAAATTTATTTATTTTTTTTCTCCAAACCAAACAAATATATTAAAATTTTTGAATCCTTATTATTAAATGTTAACTATAAAAAAGAATTAAAAAAATAAATAAATTTATTAGAATTGAGAAAAAAGTGTTGACGACACTTTGTCTGCGTAGATCAATTATGTTAGGAAATCGATGCTTTTATATGTTTTCATATAAACGGAAGTGATTAGTTTATTGTGTAAATAAAATCAAATTATAAAAACGAAATTTCTTTCTATTTACACATTATAATTAGTTGAACCATTCACATCTTACAACATCGCGTACTGTATAAAGGCATCTAATTTCCTAATTTGTCACCCGCCATTATGTAGGGGCTCAATTAAATAAACCAATTTACGTGCGTACTAAACATACACTTCCGTGAAAATTGTTTCATTTTTTGATCATTTCTCTATATTGTCCAAAAATTGAAACAATTTATCTGACCTTTTTGAAATACGGTTTATTTAATTATACATTCTTGTGGGTGGTGAAATGTAAAAAAAAAAATTATAAAAAATATTTTATAAATTAATATTATAAAGATTAAATCAAATTATATTTAAAAATTATTATAAAATCAAATATTATATATAAAAAAAAAAATTCAAATTACAACATTATACCCCTAAAAATATATATATATATAAATGAAAAATTA
>JANSTW010006340.1:0-16020 GCA_027564275.1 Diadocidia ferruginosa | reverse complement strand
TTGATTTTAGCAGAATGGTGTCGTCATCTATATTTCAATTATTATACTAAATATATAATTTATATTTCAAATAATAAAAAATAAATATTATATTTGATTTTAAAAAATTATTTATAAATTAAATATGGAACAGTTTGATTATTTTTTTGTAAAAATGCCCAAAAATTAGGAGCATATAGAGAAAGTGTTTTACCAGTAGACGGATTTGACAAAATTTTGATGGGGCATGAGTTTTTAGTGGTCGCATACTCTAAGATTGCATTTGGAGTCTTTAAGTCAGAGATTAAGGGAAGCTTCCATATAATTTTGTTTGTAAAAATGACAGAAAAATATTAGCACTAGAGAAATTTGTTTTGCAAGAGACGAATTTGACAAAATTTTAATTGGAATGAGTTTTTAGTAGTGTATGAACATTGAACACATAGAGAAAGTTTTACGGATTTTGGTCAAATGTAGAGTTTTAAGTGCTTCTTTATTCCAGGTATCTAGGTTAAGGACGAGTCTGGGGCCAAATCCTAGTTTTTTTTTTGTAAAAATCTATATTACTTAGTTTACATTTTTTGTTCAAAAATATGAACTTATAGAGAAAATAGTGCATGTTTGCATCAGTTTTCAAATATGAAAAGATAGTAAAAGCAGCATCTTAATTATGCTGGAGGCTCTTGGACCAATTTTTCTTCAATAAAACACATATAAATTAAATATTATTCTGACTATACGAATGACTGTATTTGTTAGAAATTATAATTAACGGAATTTATTTCTGATAAATTACCCCTGCCTACATATATTTATATGCCAATTTTAAACTTTGTATGATAAATCATCTCAAAACTGTGGTTATATATTAATTGCTCTGTTTATTGCTATGTATACTGGACTTTTTTGTGAGCAAATCAGATATTATAAGCGCTCTGATGACAGCATTATTTTATACTTATTTTCTCGTCCGTTGAATTTAAATTTTCATATATTTATTCAAAACGGCCAAAAAAGGACATCGAGTATAAAGAATTTACCAATACTAATATAATTTTACTTGTATAATATACACAATTTACATTTTATTTATATGTGAATGACTGCATATCACGATACTTTATGTTTTCATATAGATGTGAATATAATTTTAATCGCCGAAATATAGGCAATCTTTAAAAGTTTATTCAGCAGATTAGATCTGTATCTCAACTCATTATACTCGTTTCAATGTAAAGTGTATGGTGATTCGAGCAGAACAACAACAAAACAAAACGACTACGACTACGTCATCAGTCATGGGACCATCTTCGTGTAACAAATTATATGCAAATTTCAAACCAATTACTATAAATTCAATGTCTTGTAATACTTTCTGCAAAACAATAATGCAAATTCACTTGCAAATTCACTTTTCATAAAGAAATGCTAATATACCATTCTGCTGAATCACATATACAATGCTGGATTAATGGAAAAAAATCTCACCTAGAAAAATACATTATAAGCAAAAATTTGCATATAGAAATTGCTAATTTTCTGATAATGAAAATAAAATCAAATCGTTTTGCCGTTCCACCTGTTTGCAGAGAGTGTTAATAATCGTTATATATGTTACACTCTACATAAACATAATATGCGAAGATGAAAAACATAATATTTTTCTAATAATATTCAAACCAACTTCATTACAAGAAATATAACTAAACTCCATATAACATAGCGAGTAGCTCGTCTGATGTGTATTATAATATTGTGATGATTGTGTGTATGCTTAGCTGTTTTTAAAAGTGAAAATATGAAATTTTACTTTCCATTGAAGTGTTACTTCTTTTATAATACACATAAAAATAATAATAAAAATAATAAATGTATTATAGCAACTTATGAACAACATATCTTTTCATAAAAATGTGTTATGTTATTATTTAATGTTTATTAAATGAGATTTTTCGGTATTATTTGCCAATCATATTTTTCGGCAGGTACTACCTGTTCAGTGTGTATCTACTTGTTATACATATTTTTTTATTGAATTTATTATTTTGTTTGAAATATATTTGTACATTAGCTGAATAAATAATTTTTTGTTGATTTTATAAAATAACTATCTAGTATTATTATTCATCAATCAACACATATAATGTCGTATTTGGACGAAATATATATCCTCAATATTTTCAGTTAATTATGCATTTTGTATTTTTATTTTTTGGCTATAAAAATAATAAAATATAACAACGCTTTAAAGTAGGGTTGCCAGATATATCTAGAACTTTGGGAGTACATTTTAGAATTTATTTTTATATATACAGCAAAAATATAAAGCTGCATGGATTTTTTTTGTGAAAACATAATTGTGTCAAGTAAACAAAAATTTCCTGTTAAGCTAAATTAACCGAAAACTCACCTGATTGCAAAGAGTTTCTGTTTACGGTTTACCGCATGCAAAATGGCATCCCTTGTGGGGAAATGATTTAGCTAAAAATTATATTTTTTTAATATAAAATAATACGGTCATTTTATGTTCAAAAAAATATAATTTTAGCTGTATTAACTGAAAACCCGCCTGATTGCAAAGAGTTTTTGGTTAATCTTATGAAAAATGGCATCCCTTGTCGGAAGAGACTTTGCAGTGCATCAGATATTGCGTAATATCGAGAAATGTAAGCAATTTGACATTTTTTGTGGAAACAGAATCGTTCCAACGAACACATAAAAAACATAATTGTTTCAAAAATTTCCTGTTTAGCTAAATTAACAGAAAACTTGCCTGATTGCAAAGAGTTTTTGACTTACCGTATGTAAAATGGCATCCCTTGTGGGAAACTCTCTCAGTGCATCGGAAATTTAAAATAATTTTTTGTGAAATCCGTATTGTTTAATTAAAAATGTCATTTTAAGATGAATGAACAAAAAACTTACCAGATTGCAAAGAGTTTCTGACCACCCTCATAAAAAATAGCATCCCTTGTGATAAGAGAGTTTGCATTACATCATAAATTGCATAATACGAGAAATGCAAGCAATTTGGATTTTTTATGTGAAAATAGAATCGTCAAGCAAGTAAACAAAAATGTCCTGTGTAGATACATTTATTTAAAAAACACGCTGAAAAATGAATTTGTGGAGAAATTTTGGCAAAAATATTGCATCCCATGTCAGAAAATAATATACAGAAGGCAGATGTTTTTTTTAGCCAATACCAAAGGAGTACATTTTCATATAAAATGATCTAGATTTGTTTTTGTAGGGGTAAGGAGTACAAGCGGTCTGATAGGGGTAAATTACTACCAAAAACAGTACATCTGGCAACCCTACTTTAAAGTTAAAAGTAACAAATATTGAAAATTATTTTTCTGAAGCAATATGAATGTTTTTTGATAACATTAATATATTACATCCTATAAATTGGCCATATATATATATATTCTGATAGTTCTTACGAATTATTATATTGAATATATTATTTTTTGTATGTGAAAATTTCAGCGACTAAAAGTTGGTTTTCCCTCATTACAACCACATTTCATTCAACATTCATATTGCTTCAGAAAAATAATTTTCATATAAAGATTTAACCAGCTAGAGTGTATATATGGGATATTTGCATAGCAATGTGCGATTTTCCTCTTGGTCTTGAGTTGCAACCTGAAAAAATGTAACAATTAATTATTTTAAATTTTTTCAAATATTTATAAAGACCGAATTTCATAAAAATCAATTGATAAGAATACACTAGAAATTTACCATAAAAAAGCTTCATGTATATACAACGATTACATTATACAATTATGAAACTTGACTTGAAAAGTTCGACTCGACCCGATTCTTATTTGTTTCTGTATCAGAAAAATAAAAAAAACACATTTTCAATAAAATAGCTGAATCGTAATTTATTTTTTGTAGAGTTTGCGGCGCTTAGGCCTCTTTTAGAGCGGTTGGAAAAAATTTGAATTTGATTTTTAAAATTTTACAAACAAAATTGTTTTAATGATAGGCGTATTTCCGATTACAAAACATCGATGATCTAGTTATTTTTTTTAAACATTTGCGTTAAATTAGACGTATAAAAATTATATATAAGTAAAAGTATAAACTATACAATATAATTTGTTATTAATAAAAAACAAATTGTTAATACTTTTAATTTTATTTATAATAATAATAATTGTTATGGTTGAATAATTATAAAAGTAAAATTAAATATTTATTCCACTTCGCAGGTGTTGCGACTTTAACGAATATATTGCTGTTACACTATACAAAATATTGTTAAAACTTCTCTTCTTAACACCGAGATTTTACAAACAAGTCTAACACCACAACAACATTGTATATGCTTACAAATCACATGAACCAATCTTTATGCTTTGATATTTTAATGATTTTGTACCGCACAATTTTCATGTTATTTGTAATTTTATTTTATGTATGGTAAAATTAACAGTTAATAATTTATAAAAAAAGACAAAATTTCTTTAAAATAACAAAATTAAAATTTTTGGAAAATTGTTTACCAAATATTCTTATATAAATTTTACATGCGCTGCGGAAGGTTAATCATATTTAATTTACTTGTACATAATATAATTATATAGTGTGTCTTTTAGACGTATGACAAGTGACCTAATTTTAATCACGCTCAACAATCAAACGCTTTATTAAAAGTTAATTTTTCAAATATATAAAATAATCGAATTGATTAATAAAAAATATGATTTAATATTAAATAAATCAAAATACCAAATTGACATTAAAATATTTTATATAAAAAAAATACATTTAATGATAATATTAAAAGGTCATTAAAATTTCTCTGTGTTGTGTAGATATTTTTATGGCGGCTCAAAGTTGCGCGATATACTACATTTTATAATTTATGACAAAACAATAAATCAATAAATTATTATTTATATCAACATGAATTTTATACTCCATTGCGCGCCTTTATAAGAAAACATATTATATAGTTTACCTTACAAAAATATGATAATTATGCGAATATCTCTACCTACATAGTATTATTTATTTAATGTTACATGCATAAATCGATTTTTTTTTAAATATATTATTCAAGTGTCATCGACAATAAAATTCAGTTGTGCAGTTTAAGTTAAATGAGAATTTTTTAAATTTATAGAAATAAATTATATTTAAAAAATTGTATCTGTTTATAATCTGGCAGAAAAAAAGAATTATATACAAATTCCACATATTAATCGAGATTTTTTTTTGTTATTGACTTAAGAGTTTAAGACACACAAATGGGTTGACAAATTTTGTTCATTTTGTTCAGAAGGCAATTCTCTTTAAATGTATTTTGTAAATAATACAATACAAACTATATGAAATTTTGTACAAATTATATTTAAATAAAAGTATCTGTCTTACAAATAAAGTTCTTAAAAAGGAACCGAAAAGGATTTTATTTATTATTTATGTATATTGATTTGATTCTTGCATATAACATGCAGGGAAATCAGCTTTTCTTTGTATAGCTATAAATTCAATAATAAACAAAATATATACAGAATTTTATATAGATTATAAAAGTGAATGAAATAATTTATTGACGTTTCTTTAATTTAACACCTACAACTAAACCAACTGATAGATGCTTGTTACTGTTAAATTTGCCTAGACCATTTAAAAAAATCTTCGAAAATGATAATTCTGTAAAAATTTGTATAACAATTATTACTTTTTATTATTATTTTTATCAGATTTTATTATATTTCAGAAGTTTTAATTGAAATCTGAGCAAATTATAAATTATATTTTCATAAAATTTGTAAAATAGCTTTAACCAATTTTTTTTAATCTGAATTTGAACACATAACATGAATCATGATCTGCTTTGGTAAAAACTAAGAAAAACAGTAAATTTTCGTTTTCAGCAGCAAAATTAGTGGAATCTTATTTACCGAATCGGTCGCAGTGAGTCGATGTTGATGGTGTTATTTTTGATGAAAACTTAGCAGCAACTGGTGTACCGCAAGGCTCAGTCTTGGAACCATTGATGCTTCCTTTTTCATAAATGATTGGGATGTTCAGCTGCTAAATTGCTAAAAACCAATTAAATGCCTTTTCTAAAAATTATTAACGAAGCGATGATTTATATATATTGTCAACTATAACGGGTTCGAAAATTAGAAAAAATGAGAAAAAAGCTTTTTAAAGCTTGCGAGCGTTATGTCTTCGCGTGTTATGTCATGTCACCGCTTCTGCACACGATGATGATGAGAAATTAATTAATTGTAAAAATAGTCTCCCGTGACCTTTGTTTATTTTTATTAAAATTAAAATTCAATTACATTCATTTATCTATATATTCTAATTAATTTTTATTGAACAGCATCATGCAATTTATTTAAGTAACTTTTAAAGCTCTTGAGTAATTTATATCAAAATATAAACGCAGAAAAACTCCCATCATAAAAATTATTACAACAAAAAATAGATATTTCATTAAATTATAATTGCTCTCATTATACAAAGACGAAAAAAAAAATTATTAAAATAATTATTGTAAACGTCAAATAAACCATCATTTATATTTATTTTATAACAAAAAACCATTCTCAACCGCGCGCACTTGACGTGCTCTTAATTTCTTTCGCTTTGATTCGAACACAGCCTCTTTTTTGTGAATGTAGTGCGTTTGCAACAAAAATTTAAAGTTAATATTTGTGCAAAATTTAAAAAGAAAATTTTACATAATCCAAAAAATCGGCACAAAAATATCTTTAATATGTTTACACATGCGGCGGTTATAATTTCAGTCTAAACTTGCGAACACAATTATATTTCACTGGCAAAAAATTAAATTAATCTTTTTTTGATGTTGTTACATATAAAATATTTTATTGTTGTAAATACATATTTTCACTTAATGCAATGGAAGAAAAAATAAATTAAATATGTTTTTTTTTCTACAGAAAACATGAATTTATCATTTCGTCACTTTATAGTACACACTGAGCGCAATGAGATTTTTTTTTAAATAATTTACACGCATCAAAATATATTGTAAAAGAAAAAAAATCGCAATTTAATTACATAATTATTGCGGTCTTTTAAGGTTTATTAAAGAAACAATGGCCGGTAAATTATTTAAAGAAAACTATAAGGAAAAAATTGATTCTGTTAAAGGGCGGCTTATATATAGGTATATACATGTGATCTGCACTGTACAACCGTTAAAATTAATAATTAATCGACCAAGGCTATTATTATTAACCGCCACATATCATTTAAATATGCTACGTATGCGCCTGTATTCGCGAACAGTGATATTACCTAATTTATGTTAAGTGTCATTAAATTCGCAAAAAAATTGTTTGTGGTCGGCTATACACAGTTTGGTTCATTAAATATTGTTTTCAAGTGAACTTAACCTCTCAGATATAATTTATTTTGAAATATATATTTTTGACTTAATGACTTACCAGTATAATAATAATAATATATCATGTGAGCTATACATACATGAATATTTTTGAGAATATATTGACATTAAATTGTACTTCAAATATTTTAAATATCGCCCGTTTTAAAGATTAATAGATTTTTTACAATATTATACCCCAATTTCTCGGTTTAAAAAAAAATGTCAAACAAAAATATGCGTTCAGAAGTTTTTATTTAATTTATTAGATATTTAAAGGCACATTTTCAATAGTTTGACGTTTCGTTCAGTAATGTTAACATCATCAGAAGCATTAGAGTATATAACTGTATACATAAACCCACAAAAATTCGCTCATACTAGGTTTACATTTGATGTGGGTAAGTTTTAGTATTGGATTTGGCCTTTGGGGTCTCTAAAACAAAAGTTTTTATACAAAATGTCTTTAAAAATTTAGATTTTCATGAATAAAATCAATTAAATTTAAAAATAGACTCGGGTTTTTACTAATTTTGATATGAAAATGTTAGACTGTGCATTGTAACTCGATTTTTATTTTTAGAGTCTGCATATTTTTTTCATAAAAATTTTGATTTCTATCTGGAATAAAACGCTGATTTCGAATACAGAATCAAATGGTGGAAAATAAAATTTAAAAATATAATTAAACATACGGAATTTAAAAATTTGAAAAGACAGAAAAATAGAATGCTAAAAATTTACCAATTTAAATGAAAATAAAAATCGGCTATAGTTAAAGCAGCATACCAGTATCCTTTTTGGGCTCTTGATGCGATTTTAATTAATAACTAAATTAATTTTATTTTAATTCGCTTAAAATAAATTTAAAATAATTTATTATTTTACAAAAATTTATATTTAATCGACTTTACCAATTTTTAAAAATTCCTTAAAAAAGAGGTTCGTTGCTCTCAGTCTTTTGTTTGCTCGCTATATATTTTTATTTCTGGTTTAATTTCAAAGTAGTTCTAAAAAACCACCATCTCATTTCTTTTGGGGGCTCTCGTAACATTTTTTAGTTGTTATAATTTTTTTTAAAATTAATTTTAATACGCTTAAAATCATCTTAATATTTATTCAAAATCTACATTTAATCCACCTTTCACAAAACAATTTAAAAAAAATTCTTTAAAATAAAAGGTTCGTTTCTTGCAATCTTTTGTTTGCTAGCTTTATTTTTATTTCTGGTTCTGGTTTAAATATATATGAAAGTGACTAAAATTAGCATCTGAGTAAGTTCTACTGTCCCATACCGATTTTTACTTTTCATATTTTTTTTTTATTGATTTATGTTTGAAAACAATTTTAAATAAATTAATATTTAACCAAAATTAAAATCTCAAACCATTTTCCACAAGTTTTGAAATATTCTTTCAAAAAAGAGGTTCGTTGCTCGCAGTCTTTTGTTCGCTTCCTTTGTATTTTTATTTAATTTAGTTTAAAGCTTCATCAAAAAAACTATTAAACAAATTAAAAGATATTAACTCAAATTATTATAATTATAATGATCCGAAATTATTGTCATATTTTACTGAATTTTCATTTATTCAATTACCAAACAATTTTTTAAGGTCGTGGCCTTGCGTCGGTCGGTCACATATTAAACAGTAATTATTATATACAAAAGAAAAAAATGCCTTAAGATAAATAAGATCAATTTTAAAATCTTTAAAAACCATGAAATATATTTTATTCAGTCGCATTACAACAGATGTATTATAGACATATTATTAAAAATTAATTCAATTTTACAGAATTTCAAACATAATTTAAGTCAAAAATAATAACTACATACATAATACACTTTAAAATAGATCTTAAGACAGAACCAATTACTTTATAATTATTATAATAATATATGCTATCGTGTATAGCGCACATGCAAAGTATCAATATAAATAAAGTTTATTTGAAATTAATTTCAAAAAGGTTAAAAAATTGCAAAATATTGAACTTAGAATGTTTTGAATAGAAAAAAAAACTTAATTGTATATTTGAAATATACGAATGTGTAACGCATAAACTCTAATTACTGTATTATTAAATTCATTACTATATATATAAGTAAATGAGGTTACAGTTTTATTTAATTTTAAGAACAAATTGTAAATTTATTGTTTTAAACTTTTAATTTTTTTTTTATTAATTTGATTTAAATAATTATTTGATAAACTCGAAACTTTGGACGGAATATAGTTAAAATAATTCGAACAAATAAATTTGTATCGATCATTATCGATGCAATGACGGAATTCAATTTTTAGTTGAATATCATAAAAAAAAAATTTATTAAAATAATTCGTATGGATTATTATTAGAATATATTGTGGTCTATTAATAGGGAAAATATACGAAGTTGAAAAATAATATCATTTTCAAAAAAATGTTTTTTTATATTTGAATTAAAATTATTTTATTTTGAAGTCTTTATGAGCCTCTGCTTTGATAAGATATGTACAGTCTTATCAAAGCAGAGGTTTAAAATGAAATAAAATAATATAATTTTAATAATTCTTTTACGTCATTGGATTATTTGCTCTAAAATTTTAATTAAATATTTCGATTGTTACAGATAAAAAATTCTTAAATTTTCTACATAAAAAAAATCAAAAGACTTAAGAAAGAAACCTTGGTACATAGAATATGACAATATATTTGTAGTATGAATTTACTATTTTTGTTTAATTAAAAGAATTTTTCATAACACTTTATTAAAATAAATTACGATGTCTGTGTCATGTAAAACATTGATATAAATCTAATGGTTTTTTATAGAATAAATTTATACAAAAACAAATGTTTTTTAATGAGAATTACATGAAATGAGATATGCGGTTTTACAATTTTAAACATAAATTCTAGCAGCGCAAACAAATTTAATTGAAATAATATAAAGCTTTATGTATTTTACAGAGCTTTATATATGGACAATTGTAAAGATTAAAATAAAAGGTGCGACCACACCCGCAAATCACAATTATTATGTTGTTATTATATTTTATATCATACAACGATTGCTATTTATTAAAAAAAACTTCAAGTCATAAAGTTCAGAGCAAAAAACAAAACAACTAAAAATAGATCAAATTTATTATTTTAAATATTTTTTTCTGTTAAAATTTATTTTATAGAAATAATAAACACCATATAATACGAAGGTCATTTTTTATATAACATAAACTTTAGAACATTTACCATAAAAAAATCAGACCACTGAATTATATGTTATTCGAATAAATATAAATTTTATCTTATTCTGTTGTATAATTGCGCTCATAGATTATTAAAATAATATAAATTTAATCCGGCGCGTATATATTATGTTTCAAGCGCATAAAAAGAATAAAAATAATTTATTAAAATAATATTCTGACATTTGTAAAAAGAAAAAGGAACTTTGCTTTATATTGTTATTGGCCAGTTTGGATTATATTAAGTAGGCAGCATAGGTAGCAGTGCTGTTGTGTTGGATTTATTAGCGCAATGAAACAGAGAACATTACCATATAATTCAGATTTATTCCGGATCTATGAAACATTGTTTGTAGAAGCGGTATTTCTTCAATGAATAAGAAGGATATATAATAATTTAAGAGAATATTGGTTAAGTCTATAAAGATACACAATTTCAGATTATTATTTATGAAAAAACAATTACCGCAATTGATATTTTTAATGCTTATTAACGAAAGGTAATGGACCTTTTATTTTATGGTGACATATTTCATAATAAATAAAAATAAAAAAAAACTTCAAAGTTTAAAGACCTTTTATTTTGACATTTACAATAAAATTGATAAGAAAAATAAATGAAAAAACCATTAAGATTTTTTTTTAATTACCAAGTAACTACTAACAAAAATAATGTCATTGACCTTTGAAAAAATATGGATTATTTTAAACTTAATTTAATTATTACTATCTAGTATCTGTATATTACAAAATAGATCCTTTTATAAAAATAAACAAATAGCGTCGAATTTTTTTTTTATTTTAAAATAAACAAAAAATCACAAAAGTTTTTTTCTACATCCGTCAAATTGAAAGATTTTTTGATTATTAAGAACAATTTACAGTGTTAAGTCTAATGCTTTTGGTCCGGACGGAATATAGTAATAATTCATAGAACTGATTTTGCCACTTATTACACCATATATACCTACTTCATTCCATTCAGTTTTCCCAATTAGTAATTGTCGTCGGAAATCATAATAAAAATCAAATAAATGTTCCAGTAGTGGTTAACAAACTATTAATGCCTAATCAATCTGGTTTTCGTTCAAGACACAACACAATCGTCGATGTTGCTAAAAATCTCAAATGCCAGTGTCTATACCACTACTATCTAAGTGCGCTGGTATTTCTTGACTTTTCCAAAGCTTTTGACGGTGTTAATGACGATAGGATTTGTCTTAAGCTTTGTAAATTATTTAGGTTTTCGAGTTCCGCAGCTAAATTGATTCATATCTTTTAAATCGTTCTAAGTAGGTTGAAATTAATGAAAGCACTTCCAAAACTAGCCAAGTTACTGAGAGTGATCTTCAGCGCTCGAGCCATTCTATTTTCAATTTATATAAATGATCTTTCTGATGTGGTTGAGCACTGCAAGTGTCATATGTTTGCAAATGATATCCAAATTTGTGTTAACAGGCTTATGGCAAATATCGGCTTTTTAATTTTACGAATTCATTACAAAATAATTCAAGACTTGTAAGAGCTTTAATAATTCCATTATGTGTGGGGATTTGGTTTTCTGGATTGGATGGTTATTCAAAAAAGAAACTTGAATCTGCATTTAATTCTTGCGTCAGATTTGATTACAACCTAAAAAAATATATATTTATCCGAATTTTCAGACTCAATTTTTGGGTGTTCCTTATCGACTTACTTTGACTTTAGGATTTGGACGTTTCTTCGTGAAACAATATACCTTTGCAATAATAAGCTAAGGTTTTTTAAATTTTCCACTGTGTAAGGCTAAAATGTAGTCCTTAAAAAAAAATTACATAAAATAACAAAAAAATGTTATTAAACAAGTATAACGAATAAACATCTTTCAGTGTTCATACCTTCACGGCTTAACAGTCTCTGATCTCTTTCTATTTCCTGCAGCATCGTACCCTATTATCATTTCGCAGCATCGTGATTTTTATCGATAAATCTCTACGTTTGTTTTTATGACAAACTTCTGTTATCAACTTGCCATAACTCAACAAATTGGTTTGTGCAGTGGATAAAGGATAGTCCGGTGCATTAAGTAATGGAAACAAAAATATGGATTTCTTTAGAAGAGAAAATTGACTTACCCGACTTCAGCTCCAACACGTCAGTTCCCAAAAATGCATCTGCTTGTTTTGTTCCTTAAATAAAGAATTATCTTATGGTAATGGATGGGAGCAATGTATACAGGACAAGGAAAGGATACGTAAAAAACATCTAATTAATTACCGAGATCACATAGATACAATTTTATATCGTACTAAAATATTGTGCCTTTGTGCACTTTCTAACTCTTTCGTCGTTTGTTGTGAGGATTAAGCTGTTGAATCGTGGTCCAATAAATAAATGGTGATTAATGGGAAAAGTTATGGGGCTGGGTCTGGGACGTGGGTGTAATTTTTTTCATTTTCACTCTGGAACTCGTCTTGTTTATGAAAGGATCATGTGGTAAAGAAATGTTATGTATGTTTATTACGGCGTCTAATATTTTCTGAATTATGGATGATTAGAAGAGGATCGCCATCTGTTTTTTTTTAATTTTTTTTTATTAATTCTTCAATAATGTTAATAATTTAGAATTTTTGTAAATTTGAGAGCCTGCAAGAAAGAAGTAAAGTATCAAGAAAACGACCGCAAAAAGAAACAAATTTGTAAAAAATAAAGTTATAGTAATTATTTTATCGAATATCTAAATTTTCTATAAAAAACCATGCTCAATGGTGCAAATTATTCTTTTATTAATAAAAAAAAACCTTCTTTTAATGTTACATGTATTGCAAAATAATAATAATTAATATTAATTCATACAAATTTACACTATACGAAATATTTCCTACTTTAAGAAATAATTAAAACCAAATCAATATGAAATTATCACGTACACAACATAATATCTTTGCCTCTTTGAACAAATCCGCCGCGCACATAGTGCAACATATTATCAATAAGAGTAATAAAATAAATTTCTTAAAAAAATTAATATTGATGCGTATGAAAAAAAGCATAAAATTGTCTTTTTACCATAAGGCGTTTATGGAATTTCAAAATACATTTATTTGAGAACAACTATCACTGGCGCGATCATAATATGTGATGCACTCGCATAAAAATAATTTCGTATAAATCTAATGATGCCATTGTATTTGTTAATATATTTTTTTTTATTTAATAACTGTTAATTAAATAAAAAATTTATAAAATTTTATATAATAATAAAGTGTTGTTAAAAATTCATATTTTTTTCTCACATTATTATCATTTTTTTTTTCATAAACGTACGTTTCGCAGTGCATTTACCTTTAAATATAATTAATATATTTCTATTAATATTTATTATAATGTTCATGTACATCGCAGCTCTGATGAGTGGTGATGCTCAAGATAATATATTGATGCTATATGATTATGATGATGAATTATTGAATTTAATAATACTGTACACTTATACTTAACCTTGATTATATTTTTTTGTGTAAGATGAAGATATTATTTATACGTGCAGAGAGATAAATTATACTTCAAAATTTGCATCAAATAGAAAAAAAGATATTTAATAATTTCATTAGTCGGTACTTTTTAAAAAGTATTTTTTTTACTGAAATTAAGAAATCTTCTTTTAATTTATTAAAATGCGATGAGTTAATTAAATCAAAAAAGAATTAAAAGATAATTTATATTGTTATATTATAGTAATGTTTTATATAGGATACATTGACTTTTTAGGAGGTCGTATAATATATCTGCATTTTTTATTATTTTTCCACTTAACACTCTTGTGTATATTTTTTTATTTATTTGATCTCTATCGCTTAATACACATCATAACAAATATAATTTGCAATGATACACACGCCAAGATTTTGTTATTATATAAAAAACCGATACCATCATCTTTTCGTTAAAATTTGTGTACACAATGTTTCCTTGACGAAAATTATAATTCTATGTTAAATAGAATTGGTAGAATATTATACCACATAATATGACCTCTATCATTAAATTAAATTGATTTGAATTAAATATATTAGAGATGTTTTTCTATAGAAATTCGCATGAGAAAAACTTGCAATTTCGCTTAATTTATTACACGCAGATTGTTGTTAAAACAAATTAGAATTCAATATAATATATGTATTTTATAAATATTTATTTAATATAATTAACCTTTTATATATTAAGGAATATGCTAAATATTAAGAATATTTTTTGGAAACAATAAAGAAATATATTTATTAAAGGTTATATACCCCAAGCCAATTTGATATTGTGTTCTAATTTATTTTTAATAAATACATTTTAATATTTTTTTTAGAAATTTTTTTTTTTTTTTTTTTTAAAGCCTAAGGTCAATATCATTCTACCTGGAAAATACACCAGAATGATTTGTTTCTTTTAAGTTAGCTAAGTTTGATCCATGAAGTAAAAATGTTTAATTTATAGTTTAATATTTACTTATGTGTATATCTTCTAACTTCTAGTTTTATGTCTTTACGTTGGAATACAGCGCTAAGTTTAACTGATTTTTGAAAAAAAAAAAAACGAACATAACTTTCGCCAAAAAAAAACAAGGAAAATACTCACTACTCAGCCTATTGCTTAATTTTGAAATTTTGTACGGAAAAGTCTGGTTTAAATTAAATTAAAAAAGAATTGAAGCTACAAACGTTAAAATTTGATCTAAGATATATTTTAAATAAGGCTATATTTTATAAAATTTAAATATATAATATATAAGTAAAAATTAAAAAAAAATTATTAAATCAAGTTAATATAATATATTAACTATTTTTTTCAGTTACCTAATTAAATTGATTTTTGTTTATAAAATAGTTCGTTTGTAACTTCAACGTTTTTTTTATAAATTTAATTTAAAGCAGACTTTTCCATACAAATTTCAAAATTAAACACCAGACTGAGTAATCTCATGCGACATTCTACCAAACTTTACCTTTTTTAATGTCGCATATGCCACAAAAACACTCAATAAGAATCGGTCGAACTTTGTGCTATATATATATTAGCGTAAAGACTTAAAACTACATTTTTGAAGATCGAAACAAGTAAATATTAAAAATTAATTTTGAAATTTAGGAACATGCGACTCGGTTAACGAAAAGTGAATACTTTTGTAATATTATTGGCTCTAACTTTTGTCTGAACTTTCGTCAGTGCGGAGTTGGATAACACTGTTCAATGCCAAATAGGCGTTCCTAGTCGCTCGTCGTAACTTACGATTGACTGAATCAATTGTTGCCAAAAATCGATGATCATGGTGAACACACAGAACACAGTACGTTTTATAAGAAGATGACTAATGTTAAAGGTGTGTCGGAGAGAATTTCTAAGGTAATTAAAACCTTTTCTCCTGATACAACTTTAGCATTTAAAAGT
>JANSTW010006229.1:0-16023 GCA_027564275.1 Diadocidia ferruginosa | reverse complement strand
GAAATCGAGTGCGTTGGAAGCAATTTGTTGATGCCCTATGCTCCCACGCTATGGAGTAGAGGATGAGATGATGATGACTACGCATGACGTCACAGGATCTAACAATATTTTATTTATATGGAATGTTTTTATAAACACTCTAGGGTATAAAGTATTTTATTTCGATACGCAGTTGCTATTTCCGAGTAATACGATCTTTATGAATGGAAGTAGCGATTTATTCAGTGGTAAATTTTCGCATGTTTTAATAAATTGTATTATCAATATAGGAATTTAGCTATTGAATAAATTTATAAGATAATCCGGCGAATCTGCAGTATAGCGAATATGCTCCAAATAGGACCCCACCTCTTCTATCCTGTAAAAGTGTAAAAGGTCATCCCCCGCCCAATAAATAATACCATGACTTTTGGGGGAAACCTCCCTTTCTGCAGGGGAGGGGTTTAAAGTTTGTATACTAAAGCTTAACAATGCAATATTTTGATTCCACGCCTATAAAGAATGAAAGAATAGGCAAATTAAATTTTTGTGTAGTGTGAACTTAAGAGGGATCACTCCCTCTCCTTTCAAAATAGGAGGGGCTTAACTTGTGCATAAAAAATATTGAAATATGTATATATATTTATAGGGGTGCAATCAAATGAAAGGTCTTGACAAGAGCTACAACTGTAGTTTTATTAGTCCATCGTTTTCCCATCGGCCTCCAAAAGGGTTAAAGGATTTTTTAAAAGGAACATTTTATTTTTCTATCTGCGGACGGAACGATAGACGAGAATCCTTAGAACTAAAATTGTAGCTCTTGTCAAGACGTTTCATTTGAATACACACAACTCATATAACAATTTATTTATTATAATTTGGATTTTCAAATTTATTGAGTTGCTCAATAAATTTGAAAATCCAAATTATAAACAACCTCTACGGTCACCTGAGCTAAAATATAATTTTATATTTTAATACAACGAAAACTATATAAACATTTATTTATGATATTTTTCATACAAACTATTAGCCCTCCCATTTTGAAAGTGGGGGTTATCTCCATAAGTTCACACTACAAACAATTGTAATTTGCCTACTCTTACATTTTGTATAGGTGACATCATAATATTGCATTTTAAAGCTTTTGCATACAAACTTTAACCTCCCCCTCTGCCGAAAGATGGGGTTTCCCCTAAATTATAGTATAATTTTTTGGTCGGGGTATATTCGGTATACTGCAGTTCAGTCGATAATCCAATCACAAAATTGAATTGAAGGAAGGAAACAAGGTGAATTGGAGGGAAGGTGACTTTGGGTAAAAGGGTCAGGTGAATTTTGGAGAAAGAGTGGTAAAGCCATAATTTTAGAGGAACAAAATGACCTTTGGTCGGGAAAAACTTTTTGGCATAAGGGCAAACTTTTTGGGCAGCGGAAGTTACTTTTTTGGGTACTTTTGGGCAGATAACAAAGCGCTTGTCTTTTTAATGATATTTGATCCAAATTTTGAGGAAAGCAAGTTATACTTTCGAGAAAGAGCTGACAAAAAGTCAGAGAAGATACGATGTAATTTTTACGAAGAGTGAGAGGAGAGGAGAAATAATGCCATTTTTGTGAGAAAGGTAAGATTTTGAAATGAAGTTGAGTATAAAATTATGGAGAAGAAGTATTTTTGGGGCGCGAGTATATTTTTTGATGTTGGACATTTGGAGGAAAGAGATTTAGTTTTGGGAAGAGTAAATGCTTTTAGCGATGCTTTTTTCAATCTATACCATACGTTTTGAATTGTAATGTAGATTAATAGATAACAACAACAAACTTGTAACTTTATATAGCTTTTTATAGCTTGTTGGCAATAATACATTAACATTATTTGTTGGCTAATAATTTTATTCAATATGTGTCTTAGTCCGATCACTATCATATGAACAGAAGCGGCATGTGCGAAGTAACTCTTTATTCCGTATCCATTCCAATAAATTCATCATTACTTTATGAAAAAATATGAGAATCATAAGATTTGATTTAATTGGTCAAAAGATGTGATAAGTGATAACCAATGCACCGGTAAAAGCTCTCCAATACTATAGTATTGAGAAATTTTGTTTTTGTTTTTTGAAACAAACATAACAAAAAAAGTTAATTCTCGACATATTGACGCACTTAATTAATCCCAAATAAAATAGCTATGTTTTGTGATACCTTTATCATTACGAACGTTTCAGTGAGGTAAGTTACATTTTTTTTTTAATTTCTCAATATTACGCAATTTCTGAATGAACTTCAAACAAGGGATGCCCTTTTCGATGAGATAATTTAAAGAAATTCTTTGAAATCATCCGGTTTTCGATTAGACATTTTGTATATGACCTTAATTCGGTTTTCACAAGTAAAATTGCTTGAATTTATAGATATGCCGCAATTTCTGAATGAACTTCAAACTCTTTCCCCACAAGGGATGCCAATTTTCATGCTGTTAGTCAGAAAATCTTCAGGCGGGTTTTCAGTTAATTTAGCTAAACCGGAAACTTTTGTTAACTAGCAACCATTAATTACTGTACCATTAGCTATTTTTTAGCTGTATATAGTTGCTGGAAGAACGTTGTTTCAGCCATAAAAATACCATTTGCTGTTTAAGAAAAAATCATTGAACATACTCCCGTTGCTTTAGGTCTAGATATATCTGGCAACCCTATAGTTGTAATGTAAGCCAAAACAGTATTGGCTATCTGCTTCTTAAACTAGTGTTGATCAGTGTAATTTCTAAATTTTATATAAAAAGAAAAAATATTATTTTTATATTATTTTACTGGGTGCTGACAAACTAATCAAATTATATTATATTAGCAGTGTGATAAAAAAATTTAAGACACAATAATTTGATTTGAATTTTTTGCTTTAATCGTATTTTAAATAAATTAATATTTCGACATTTTTGGAGCCCAGCTATGCGTATATATGGAGAGCTAGGTGTATATATTATAATTTATTTCCAACTCCAAGTACATATATAATAACTATATGGAAGAAAATGGAAGATACACATCACTTGTCAGCCGGAGGCTAGCAAATCTATTTCCTTTAATGAATGGTAGACACTTTACAAAATGTTGTATACTGGTATGTTATGTACCTACTTTGTATATAAAATATTATATAGAGAGCTGCAATCAAAAAATTAAAATTTTAAATTAAATTATGTTATCCTATAGTATATAAAGCTAGGCCTAACGTGTCATGATATTTATTACTTAGTGTATGTATGATATATCATACATGTGAAGCGCAGATATTTTCATAACGGAAATTTTAAGGAATTTGAAAATTTTTTCAAGAACTTTTCTGAAACTAACCAAAATAGTTTTTGTTCAAATAACGAAACTTGTCGATTTTTAGTAGATTTAAATTTTTTTTTTTTAAATTAAGAAAGTTTGGCAATCCAAGGGAGAAATAGAAATCAAGTTTTTTTAGACACCTCTTTGGAAGTCTTGAAAGTCTTTTAAAAGCCTTGAAAGTCTTTCGGAAGTGCTTTGGAAGTATTTGGGAAGTCTTTTGGAAGTCAGTTGGAAGTCTTTTGGAAGTCAATTGGAAGCGAGATTTGAAGTCTTGAAGTCAATTGGAAGTCTTTGGGGAGTCTTTTGAAAGTGTTGTTAGACTTTTGTAAGTCATTTCGTATTCTTTTGGATGTCTTTTTGAAGTCAATTGGAAAACTTGAAAGTAATTAAAAGGTTATTTGTTAGTCTTTTGGATGTATTTTGGAAGTCTTTTGAAATTCAATTGGAAGTCTTTTGGAAGTCAATGGCAAGTCTTTAGGAATTCTTTTGTAAGTCTTGTAATTCTTTTGGAAGTCAATTGGAAGTTTTTTGGAAGTCGATTGCAAGTCTCTAGGAATTCTTTTGTAAGTCTTGTAAGTCTTTTGGAAGTCAATTGGTAGTCTTTCGGATGTCTTTTGGAAGTCATTTTAAAGACTTGAAATTCTTTTGGAAGTAATTTGACAGTTTTTTGGAAGTCAATTGGAAGTTTTGGGAAGTCTTTTGAAAGACATTTGGTAGTCAATTGGAAGTCTTTTGGAAGTCAATTAGAAGTCTTTGGGGAGTCTTTTGAAAGTGTTGTAAGACTTTTGTAAGTCAATTAGTATTCTTTTGGATGTCTTTTGCTAAGTCTTTTACATGTCTTTTGGAAGTCGTCGAAGTCTTTTAAATGTCTTGGAAATATTTTCAAAGTCCTTTGGAGTATAAGTTTTTTGGAGTGTTTTGGAAGTTTTGAAAGTCTTAGAATTCTTTAAAATTGGACATTTTTGGAACACAATTTTTAAAACTTACCTCCAATTTCTATACACCGATTACGAAAGCATGCATTACATGCCATCACTGAAACATTCGTCACTGCGGCATATATGTTATATAGGTAAGTCGTTCTGTGGTTCTATTATAATCAACCTAAATGAGTATATAATCTTTAGCCATTTCGTTAGAGATGTGTTCGACAACGTTTGCGAAGTTCTATATAATGTTTATTATTATTCTCGCATTTTTATAGTCCTCTTGGGATACAAAATATTCATCAACATAACTCGCTGTCGTATGTACCAATGTATACAGAATATACTGTTATCCTAGTTCACTTTTTTGCGCTATTACTTACATTGCAAAGAACTCTGTACGGGGTAGTAACTTACTCTTTATACATATTAACGTTATGGGAAGTAAATGTAAATGTATATACGACGCGGGGTAACGGAAGTGTAATATATGTAAATTATTTTTTTTACAACATAATATGGGGGTTTTATTTGCGGACACTTTTTTAATTTTATTTTTATTTAATAATGGAAATGTATACGAGAATTTATATGCCGGGATATTTTGCATTACATGCGCCAGCATTTCTTTTTCAAATTCATTATCCTGCAGATTATAAATATCTGAAATGAATTCTTAGGTGTATACTCAATATTATTTTTATAAACCCACTCTCGAACCCACTAATATAATTTTGTTTGTTTTTTAAATTATTTTATAATCACTTTTAGACTGTTATGTTCATTCTGCAAACAACGTCACGCTTTTTTTTTGTCATGACAACAATATTTTTTCTCCTTTTAATGCAATAATAATATTTTGTATGTAATATAGTCAAAATTCCAGTTGTAATATGGTATGGCACGGTGAAAGTACATAATTGTTGACATTTACTTGTAGATCTAGTTCTTTTTGGTTAAAGTTATTACCATTTTTAAACATGCCGACATTTTCATTCATATATTTGTGTATAATTAGTCATCATCTCATCCTTTACTCCATAGCATGGGACTCAGCGTGGGAGCATAGGGCATCGACAAATTTCATCTATATTCTACTATATTTTGAATAATTTAGTTAAATTTGAGAGGGTAACCACCGAACTAAATTTAGTATATGGTCCTTTACTCTTGGATATAATTTGGAGTTCCTAGATCAAAGTTTAAGAGGGGCTCCCATACGATCTTTTTTCTCTAAAAATTACCGAAAAATATGAATAATATACAGAAAGTTTTTTACCATTAGACGGATTTGGCCAAATTTTGGTGGAGATGAGTTTTGGGATTGCATTTAGAGTCTCTATTCCAAAGGTGAAGATTTTTTTTTAAATAAAAATGGTCGAAAAATATGAGCATACCTATAGATAAAGTTCTTTCCTGGTAAACGGATCGGGCCCGAAATATATGAGCATATAAGTAGTTGAGCTATGGGCTCACTCCTGCCGTCACGACTTTAAAGTGAACCAGCCATAATTTTTTTTAAAGGGGGGAATATGAGGATGATCATGAGAGGTTTTAAGGAGTTCGGTCAATTTTGGTGTAAGAGTAGATTATAAGTGTCTTTATATACTCTGGGATTCCACCGACTTATTTGTTGTTGTTGTAAATATCTAATAGTTCACATTTTTTGTTCAAAAATGTGAACTAATAGAGAATGTTTTGGTTTGTGTCAGTTTTCAAATGTTAAAATTTAGTAAAAGCAACAACCAAGTTATACTGGGGGCTCTCGGACCGATTTTTACTAATAATTATCGTCATTGATTTCATATATTTTTGTTTATATTTTAAATTTATAAAATCCAGTGATGAAGCGCCTGATATTTTATATATCAGGCGAACATCACATTCCTCCCGATTTCAAAATAGGAACGTCCTCGTTCCACAATCTCATTCAGAATATTTTTGTTTTTTATAAATTTTAATCTGATTCTAGGTATCAATATTTTTTTAGGTTTTCATCGATGTTTCCTTTTATATGTATATTAGAGTATATATAATATTTTTTTTTTATGATATGCGATATGTGGTCTTTTTGGGCCATTTTTTATTTCAAAAACGATTGTTAAAATTTTACAAAATTAGTTTTAAAAATAATTTCCATGATTTTTGATGTTCGAAATTATTTTATGTTCTCGTTTATGTTTCTAATATTACTGATTTCCACTTAGTATACCATGATATCCGCAAGTGATTACCCCTTATAAAAATCCATTTAAAATCTATGTGTTTAATAAAATGTTATAACATTATTTTCAGCACCTTTCCATCTAATTCAACCAATGAACCAACTATATACGTATAACTATTTTAATTAAAATTATTATTCTGCCTTTATCATGTCAAAATTGTCCATTTAACCACTGCTCCGGCATTGATTATATAATCACCTACCCTGTTATTATTATACAGGTTAAAGGGTACAAAATAATTCAAATCCCTTTTGAGCCTTTTAATAACCTTTTATAAATCAATAAACTCTAAACGTATATTATAGTAAACAAACCTTATTATCACAAAACTTTTGACATAACTCGCTTTAATATATTAAATGAATGTATAGGTATTATCAGTACGAGAGTACCACATCATCTAGAACAAATATAAAATCAGGATTTTCAAAAAGGATTACACATTACCCCCTGCTAGTAAAAATAATATTAAATATTGTACAGAGTTTTGCTTTCAAAATATAAAATATATTGCAAATCCCCACAGAAACCGCACACATAAAATCGATTCGCAACATCATAAAACTCTTATAACCTCGCTCCATCCATTTCACCTTGAGAGTTCACAAAACATATAGAAATATTACATCCTGTTAAGAGCAAAAAGGATTTGAAAAAAGAAAATACAATTTCCTTTGATGATCAATTTTCAATTTATCTGGGTTACATACATTCATTGGTTTGTAGTACCACCAGCTGTACAAACCAAACCGAAAGAATTTATTTTTGAATCATTTGCGTACCTTGCCTACCAACAACAACAACAAAAAGAGGACAAGCCCAAAAACAACAAATTTTTGCGGTGTCAACAACAATAAAAAGAATACGCAGCTATTTTGGCAAATTATTTAATATAAACCAAACATTAAAATCCATTTCCCAACATAAACATTGTACAAGTTTGGTTGAGTCATCGCGGCAGATTTATTTAACAATTTGTTAAGCCAAACAAATTTTTTCGGGTGGACACTCCCGATAAATTTCGCTTTGCATCCAAAACAACACAATCTTCTTCTTGTGGTGCGTTGTATGTAAACACCATTTTATTTATAGAATTTTCGGATGAACAAAAAAAAACGCAACTTACCATTCAAGTCTTTTGTTAACTGTGACCGTGTAGACATGTTTTTCGGCAATGTTTTGTATCCAATTAATATTAAACAAAAACAACACTCATTTAATTAGGCTATCAAATTCACATTTCACACTTTTTAAATTCTATGCACAAAATCACACACACAACTCTTTATTTTAGGGGCCCATAATATTTTCCTTCATTCAGAAAAATCCTGTATTTTTTAAGGGATCTGTCACTTATAAATACTAAATTTTTTGCGCGACACACACAAACACAACGACAAACAATTTGCTTCGCTTCGATGCAACCAAGACGGTGGTTCGCGTTGAACTGAGAGGAAAATTCAGATTGGAAAATTTATGTGCGCGGTGCGGTGCATCCGCTGCGTTCGTGTGCGTTGTGTAAAAAAGTGCATCCGGGCGAAATTATGTGGAGCAGGCAGCAATTTAATAAATTTTTGGGCGAATTGGAGTTTTTAATTTTTTTAAACAATTTGTTTTTAAAATTAATACCATAGCTGTACCTATATATATATATATATACGTCATTGTGTGCGTGTCCCTTACTCCTAACGCATAGGGACCATTTTTTTTATCTGATATACAATTATTTTCATTGACGGCCATATAAAAGGTAGAGTGTTGTTAACAACTCGCACTAGCCATATTTTTTTGGTGATCAGTGGGTGGGTTTTACACTACATGAGCACCCTATATGTTGGTATCATATATAGACAAATGGCCGACTTTAAGTGACTTCCGAACCACTGCGATCGCTTTTTAATGAACACCTTCGAACAGGGGCGTCAATTCAGCCTTTCTTAATATAATTTTTTTATGATACAATAATTCAATCGTCAAAACAAAAAACGTCCAATTTCGTGAAAAATAAGTGAACAATAAACGCCAGAAATTTTGTACAAAAAACAACAACAATTTGAGGTGAATTTAAATTTTATACGCTAAAACGTATTGGACAAAATATTCACCACGAAAATATGCCCCAACTAGGTAGAATATTCTACTAATTCTATACTATGAAAATAATTTATTATCGTCTCTTTATTCTAGTACCTCTACTCCAAAACCGTTAATCCTGGCAATACCATCTCTTTTTCTTTATCGAAATCGTGAATATTTATTATATTTTGTTTCTTTATCGATAATAACACAAGCGTATATTACTGTTTTGGAGCTAAAAAGGAGCTCGTATACATTTTTGGAGATTACTATTTATACTTACAATTAAATTTAATGAAAAAAAAAATTGTCACATAATAAACATATTATTTAAAAGTTTTATCACATATAAGAAGAAGACTTGGATGTTATTAAATGATGTAAAAAACAAAGAACATGCAATTTAAAAAGAAAACATGCAAAATAAAATTTGTCCAATTTTTGGTAAGTGTGGTTCCATACTCTGGGATTCTATTTGGTTGGATTCTTAGGTGAATACTTTTTTTTCTAAAAATGTCTGAAAAATATGAGCATATAGAGAAAGTTTTTAACCAGTAGATGGATTTTGCCAAATTTTGGGAGGGGGTATAAGTTTTTAGTAATCTTTGTTTCTGGGATTGTATATGAGGTCTCTAGGTCAAATAGAAAGTGGGCTCCATAAATATATTTTTTTTTTGAAAAATTGTCGAAATATAGCATTTAGGTCAAATATTAGCAGTTAAATCGGAGAAAAATACGAATAAAGTTTTACGGATCTTTCTCAAATTTGGTGCAGGTAGGTTTTAAAGACGATGGGTCTTCCATCGTATTTTTGCTGTTGTAGAATATCTATATTTTTTAAATGTGAACTAATATCAACAATTTTGTTTTGTGTCAGTTTTTAAATGTTAAAATATAGTCAAATCAGCATCCCATTTATGCTGGGGGTTCGCGGACCGATTTTTTAGTAAATTTTATGTTTTATTTATTGTATGATTATTTAACTTCTTTTATTTTCAGATGTTAAAATTGATTTATTTTAAAAATATCGCAAAATAAATGTTATCGGTAATTTAACAGTTTTGTTTATTCTCATTTCAGAATGGTTCATATTTTACTAAGTTTTATCCGAGTTACACGATTAAAATTTGTTATTTTATTTTATTTATAAGGCGAATCTTATGAAATTATTTTAAGTAATAGTTTAGTTTATTTAGTAATTAAACTTTCGCCATACAGTTACTTGGTTTTATAAATATTACGCACACAATATCGCAACCGCGCGAATTCGCCCCATCTGGCGCAACGCACTGCGCACTCATCGCGTAACGCGTTCAAAAAACTCGCTAGCCCAAAATAAATAAACATGGCGTCAATTTGTGTTCTCAAAAAAATACCAAAAATACAACAAATTCTTCAGATTTCACGTAAGTTTAGTAATTTTTTCGCATTACTAATTAATTGTCTTAATAAATTGCGTTCCAATTAACTTGAAAATTGCTAATTTCGGTGCTATTCTATTGTGAATATTTGGGAATTTTACTGTTTGTTTTGCCTTTGAATGATATAATTTTCCTACTTTGGCTAAGGTCATTTGGGCTTGCCGATTTACTTTGACATTTTCGCGAATTTTTTTTTGCGTGTTTTGTTTTGATAACAGAAAATTATTGCAAGGAGGAGGCTTTTTTCCCAGAAGATTGTGCACGAAATATTGAGAAAAATGAGTGATTTAATAGCTGCGGCAGTTGATTCTAGTCTGGCCGGTCTACTGAATAAACAGTTGTCAGAAAATAACCTCAAGGAGGCCTTACTCACCGCCAGAGATAACAAACACAATGCATGTTTAGTGGATGGTTGTTCGGAAGCGGTCAATGCTGTCTTTCAGTATTTGACGGATGATAATTTTGTGGACAAACCGGATTTATATCAATGTTGCGAAAGTATTTTGAAAGTTATTGCGGAAAAGGCTAAGGAAGAAGAAGCTCTGTTTGAATTTCTGGAAATTGTGGAGACCACAAAGAGTGACAATGTCTTTACAACGGCCCTAAAAGGTTTACAAATATGTTTACGCCGGCAAAAGGAACGAAAAGCCAGATCGTTAGAATGGAGTTTGAATTCAATTCAAACGTACATCAGTGAGTTGCCATTTTCGGACGTAGTAAAGAGGCGATTGGATTCGGAGGAGGAAAAACTATTGGAAGAAAATGATGAAGTTCGAAGGATTTTAACAAATTATTTAACTTTATTTCTGTTCTATGAACCGGTGCTTGAGGATTTGGTGCCGAAACCAGTTGGAACATTTCGAAATGTTAGCATTAATCGACGAAATGTGTTGGGCTGCTTTATAATTCAATTAATGGGATTGCCACTGGCCTATTTCGACCTGACCTGTCCAGAAGATAAAGAATTTACAAACACATATTCGAGGCAGTGTGCATCGACTCTGGTCGAACATTTCTCCAGACTATTTGCTGATCCATTTTTCCTTTTCCCTTACGTTGAACGAAGATCTCGCTTTCCATTTAAACGTCCATCGGGCACAGAAGCTGTCTATGAAGATGCATCCCTCGACATTTTCACGTATGAGGAAAAAACACCGGCAGTTTCAGTTGGCATTTTTTTCTATTTAATTTTTGTTGAAAATTTAATGCCACAAAATGCCCCAAAGGTCTATAGAAATTTATATTTTTTTGAAATGGGACTGTACGTCGTAACGGCAATGTTTCAGACAAACGAACAAACATTGTACAATAAAGGCATACGGCTCTCGATGAAGCTGCTCGAAAATCTCAACAAAGAACTAATTCCCATGAATAGTTTAGACCTAACGATTCACGAACAGTTTTGTGATCAACTCATTCGAGTAATCACCCAAACTCAAATAAAACGAAACAGTCAAAATGGCGCGAAGTTGTTGCGTCAATATATTTTCCAATTTGTCAACGACGGTAAATATTTTCTACTAACGAATCTCTTTCGGGTGGCCAAACATGACGGTCTGTGCGGATATCTAACTACGATGTACAAAGATATGATTATGTTGGCCTTAAATTCGGGAGAAAATCAAATTTCTTCTAATTTCAGCGGAGATAAATTCAAAAAAATCTTTCTTCAACACATCTGTGTACTTAAAGCTGGAACTGAAACCGACTTGCTGGACAGTAGTGATCGAATTGTATCCACTCTAAATATCATACGTTTTCTATCGTTACGAGACCAAAGCAATCAAACATCCTTTTGGGATATCTTGCCATCGATACAATCGCAATTCTTAACTCCATTACGCAGTGGCATCAATATGACGCGGGCTCATTACGAGATTAGAATGAAAGAAGTTCGTGATGGCAAAGATGCTGCAGAGAACCCGGCAGAAATGTCTGTTTCGGTTCCTACAGACGATAAAATGCCATCAATTGGAGATATTTCCAAAGAGGAACAACTAAAAATGATGTCAACCGCCATGAACACGTTTGATCTGATGGAGAGCTTATTGTCGCGATGTGATGAATGTATCTTAGCGAAAAAATTCTAAACTATTTGTAATTATTTTTTAATTTTTTTTCTCTAAAAATATTAAATTTCTTTACTTAAAAAAAAATCGTTTTATTCTGTTTATGTTACCTATCCGACTGATTTACTACAGGACCACCCGAATCAGTTTTTTATTACATACCATACTCTACGTATCTTAGATTGACCAAATAACCGACACTGTTACCGTTATCTCTACCCCACTCGACCCAATATCATATGACAATCATCATCATGTCATGTACTCTTAGTTTTCTATCTGAACCAACATAACCGACCTGAAACCATTACCCAACCCGACTCAACACCGTTACTCGTTACACTTTAGCTCTCCTTACACCGTTACCGGAAAGAAGAGTCCTCCAAACACCGAAACCTACTATAAAAGTTGGCGCTCTCCTGGTCAAAGTTTTTTTTAAATTGAAGAGAAAAAAAAGGTACTTTAATTTGAAATAACTTCACATCTCACTTACCTCCTTCACACAATGATATTAAATTCGGGTTTCCTCTCCCCGCCGCCAAGCATTATCAAATCTTTCCTATTTTAACTTGTCAGTATTTCAAATACTTTTCATTTGATACTAAACATCCCTTACTACTCCCTTCGATTTTGGAAAAAAATGATTTTCCTGAAATTTTTAGCATCTGTTTCATAAAGGCGAACCAACGGCTTTAATTGAAAAAGGGCTGAAGAAAGCCTGAATGTCAGCCATCTTTTCACACCTGAAAAAGGCTTGACTTTCAGCCATATTTTAGGACTGAAAAAGGCCTGAATGTCAGCCTTCCTTTCACACCTGAAAAAGGGCTGTAAAAAGCTTGAATGTCAGCCCCATCCTTTCACACCTAAAAAAGGATGAAAAAAGCCTGAATGTCAGACCCATCCTTTCACACCTGAAAAAGTGCTGAAAAGGCTGAAAAGTGTTAAATGTCAGCCATCCTTTAACACCCGAAAAAAGGGTTGAAAAAGGCCTGAATATCAGCCATCCTTTCACACCAGAAAAAGACTGAAAAACGCCTGGATGTTAGCCATCTTTTTACATCTGAAAAAGGCATGAATGTCAGTCATTCTTTCACACCTGAAAATATTTGTAAAACGCCTGAATGTTAATCATCCTTTCACACCTAAAAAGGACTGAAAAAGCTTGAATGTTAGTCATCATTTCACACTTGAATGAGTATTAAATGTCAGCCATCTTTTCACATCTGAAAACGACCTGAATGTCAGCCATCTTTTCACATCCGAAAAGTGATAAAAAAGACCTGAATGTGAGCATTCCTTTCACACCTGAAAAACTATGAAAACGGCCTAATGTCAGCCATCTTTTCACATCTGAAAAAGTGATAAAAAAGGCCGGAATGAGAGCCTTCTTACCGTAAAAAGCCTGAATATCAGCCCGATTCTTTCATACCTGTAAAAGGACTAAAAAAGACCTGAATGTCAACCATCCTTTCACACCTGGAAAAAGCCTTTTTCAGAGGCCTGAATGTCAGCCATATTTTCACACCTGGAAAAAGGCCTAAATCTCATCCAGAAGAACTAAAATCGAGACTAATTCACTAATTCATTAATTATTTCGCCTAAATTTATGCTTGTTTTTTAGATGCACAATTAATATGGCCACGCACAGCATCTTTGCTAGAAGTGCTGAACAATCAAACGAGACGACCCATTTCAACCATACCACCCGCATCCATAGCCAAATCACTAATTAATTTAGAGACTAATTTAAAATTAAGATTATTTAGTACAAATAGCGGCGACGCTAAAGATGCGGAAACATTAAATAAGATGAACACGCCCAGTAGTATTGCGGATTTTCGTGCACGCGAAGAATCGCGTGAAGAGGAATTTGAAAAATCCGCAGACAATCAGGAGGATGAGCAACAGCATGACAATAAAACGGAACGTCTAACACAAGTGCGTTGTCGTATTTTGGACGCTTCGTTGCCGTTTGTTTCCGATCATGGGTGGAGCAGGGACGCGATAGCCAAAGGTGCTGAGACCATTGGTTATCCGGGTGTGGTGCACGGTATGTTTCCAAATGGTGGCATCGAATTGATCCAACATTTCTATAGACAATGTAATGAGGATCTAATAAGGCAGCTGAAAGAGGAAATTGAGAAAAACAAATCTTCACCATTGTCGCCAAGTGATTTCGTTACATTTGCCATTAAAATACGACTGACAATGATTGAACCATATCAGCAGCAATGGCCACAGGCAATAGCCATGATGTCGCTGCCACAAAATGTTCCCACCTCGTTGGCACAATTATTGACCATGATCGATGACATTTGTTACTATGGCGGAGATCGCTCGGTGGATGTAAGTAAATGAATTATTTTAACAAAAAAAAATTAATGAACATTTTCCGTTTCTAGTTCGGTTGGTACACTCGACGCATTGGATTGGCAACCGTTTTTAAAATGACCGAACTGTATATGCTACAAGATTCTTCAATCGAACACCAAGACACGTGGCAATTTCTGGACAGACGCATTGAGGAAGGACATCAAATACTCTCGGTATTAAGCTTTTCCGATGAAACAAGCAAAAATGTGAGCAGCGCTGTTAGCGCAGCTTTTATAACGGTAAATATATATATTTTTTAAATTACTTAGTAATTTCACTTTAAATATTAAACTCTCTTATTTTAGGCTCGCAACATTCTGGGACTCAATGTAAATCGAAGATGAAGTCACACCTAGTTAACAATATAACAACACTAAATAAGACTCGCTGCACCTGCAATCACCTCCGATATATAATAATGAACTCGTCATATTATAATGAACATTATATGTGTAAATATAGAAAAATAGGAAATTATTAAATGAAGAATACAAATATTTTATGATTCTTATAATTGTTATAACCGCAAGCATTTTTGTTCATTGCTTTTCTAATTTTACCAGCGAATTCTATAAAGTTTCATAAACTTCAATTTTGTAGAAAGTCATAAAATATAGGTATAGATCTAGTTATTAAATTTGAAAAATACACAAAATAAATAACTCACCTTTGTGTTTCGGCAGCAAAAAACACACAAGGAAACCACTTAATGTTGAGCAATGCATCTTCGACAAAAGGAAACCATACAAAGTTCACACGAAAAACGAGAACAAAAAAAATGCATTGAATATTTTTTTTAAATAATCAATATTCTGATTATTTTGATTGGGAATTATTAAAATTTAAAAAGGAAATAGGCATAATTCGTTCCAAATAGCAACGTATTACAGGAAGTTATTTTGTTTTTGCAGCCTTTTTGCCGTGCATTTTAAAAGTGTGGTGCGTCTCTTGCGCAAGACAACTTTATTTTATAAAATATCAATAGAATACGAAACACTGAAAACTTTACCACACCTTTTTTTAAAGAAAACTAGGTAAATACTCGTAAAATAATAATAAATCTTCTCAAACAAGAATTTAAACCGTGAACGCCAAACAACTTGAAGAAAGGGACAATCGTGAATCGGACAGACGGACAATGAATTTATGAATATTGAAGAATGGCGGGCGATTCGGAGAAAGCTTTTTTTTGCTTAAAAACGTACTAGATTTTAATATTTTCTAATCTCACGCCGCTTGTTGTAATATTTTGTACTGCACGTTTTTTTGTATGTTTTTTTGAAAAATGTGATAAAAAATAGTGTTTTGCGTTTTAATAATTTTTTGTAGTAAAATATAATAAATTAAACATAATTGTTATATATTTATATATGTAAGGAACGGTTTCACATATCTTTTTAAAAGATGATAAAAAAACTAGAAAAATAGAAAAATGTATACACTACGTGTTCCGTATACAGCAGTACGGAATAAGATAGTTTAGCCGTATACTTTTATTACAACGGATAATTGTCAAAGTACACAATACCAAATTATATGTAATTTATTGTATATAATTATAATTATATGAAATTCAATTATATACATCTCTGGGTATTGTACGCACAGAGAAAAGA
>JANSTW010006119.1:0-16042 GCA_027564275.1 Diadocidia ferruginosa | reverse complement strand
ATTTAAATAAACTCTCAAAGGAAACTGAGCACGCAGGAGAATTAGACACTCACGGAAAACGTAAATTGTACGTTTTTTGATTTATAATTATTAATAAAAATAATTAAACAATTGTGAAAATAATTATTATGATTTTTTTAGGTTTAACTTTGCTGAAGCGGCTGTGGTGATTGATGGTTCGACAAATATTTATAGCCGAAAAGTCGATTATCTTCTTCAACAAGCGCAGAGTTGCCTAACGCTAATTAGTGTCAACAAGGATGTCGAAAAAAATAAAAAAATTAGAAGTTGGTAACTTCATTAGCAGTCACTTTTATATTTTTTTTAATTAAACATTTTATAGCTTTGGTTTATACTTTTTATTTTATTTATAATGCTTAGTTTAGATAACGGAGAAGAAGAAAAAAATGACGTTGAAGATGGTTGCACTGATCTTCATGCAGAGGACCCTGATGAATATAGACGTCAAAAGAATCCATACTTGAATCCATTGACGTCTGCTAAGGAAGAGCAAATGAGTATTCAATTACAGAAACTTGCAAGAAAGCGTCCTTGTTTTCCTATTGTGCCTTTAGCATTTACACCACTTGTCGATTATGAAAAAACGAATGTTGTACTTTTTAATCGCGGAGAAATGGTCGGAAAAAAAGATGATTTCAAAGTTAACACTTGCCAAATTTTTGATGTAAATTTTTTTTAAATAACTATATTTTTTGAATACGTTTTTTAAACATTTAGACAAATTTATTTTTAGGGTGTTGCATTAATTGATTTAAAAAACCTTGAGCTTTTAAATATGTTTACGCAAGTAGATATAGATCCATTTTACACACCATCTACAAGGTCTTTGGCATCTTTGCGACATTCCTTGCAAAGTGAAGTTAATACTCATACTTCAACCCTTAGCTGTGTTCCTGAAATTTTAAAGGAAAACATGGAAGATATTGGTATAATTTTTTTATTATCTTTTTAAATTTAAAAAAAAAAAAAATTTTTTTTGAAAGAAATCTAAAGTAATTATTTTATTTAGGTGAAAATTTGGAAAATATTGACCCAGAAGGACTAGATATGTATGGTGGTGGTGATTATTTTGATGATCTTTCGGATGATGACTTAGAAAATGAATTGAAAGGTATTTTTTAAGTCAATATTCTATACTTACTTAAAAAATTAAAAGCTGTTTAATTTTAGATTTTTTTGTTTGTTTTATTTATGTTTTAGATGTTTCAAAAGCGAATAACACTGTTGAATTTTCATCAAATGAGTATAATTTAACAGAAATAGGCCCATCTTTTAATTTAAGGCCTAGTTCTGTAAATGTTTGTTCTGAAAAATCCTCTCTTTCTGATGTTCGTGCTTCAACTCTTAAGAATAGTAGCGGCGAATTGGATCGTACGGTATTGGCTGCAGCTTTAGGAGAGCTATTTGAACCCCTAGATCCTTTAGAGTACAGAGCAGAAAAGACTAAGCCTTTCGTTTTAAACAAAAAATGTACAGTTATAGCAGAAAAACAGGTGAAACAAAGAGACCGAAAAATTGAGGTATTTATTATTTAAATTTTAAGTAATGAATAAGCAATTTTTTAAAGGCTTGACGAATTACATTGTTTTACATTAATATTAAACTGACATTTTAAAATAAATTTTGAGTCAATGAAAAAATTAGGTAATCTTAATTTTCATATAGTAAAAAAACAAAAAGGAGAATTATTTCTCTGTTTTTAAAAGTAACGTTTTTTTTTAACAGTTTAAATTTTTGCATTTATTTAGAAAGAATGTCATCTGAAGGGTGTTCCAAATATTCACATGGTTAAAACTTACATTGATACTCGAATGTTTCGTCGAAAAATTCGAAAACGATCATATGCATTTGCGCAATTCAATTCTTTTCTTATGGATCAAGCCTTACTTTCATTAAATTTACAGTTTTACGAAGAAGAAAAACGTAGAGCTGAAATTCGTAAAAAACGCGAAGCAGATGCGAAATTTGCTCGACGATTAGCACGTAGAACTTCACAACGCACTTCAGTGTTATATAGCGAATCTGTTGCCCGAGGCGCAAGTCTTTTTGGTTTGTTTTAAGAAAAAGTTAATGTTTATTTTACTTCTAAAAACGTTTTTTTTAACCATAAAAACTGATTATATTTTTATATTTTGAATTTAATTTATTTATAGCATTATATTTTTTTTCTTATTCTAGCTTCAATGAATAGTCCGCCCCGTACTAATTTTGAGGATCCGTCTGAAGAGCTTGGCGCCGATGACATTATTGATTGTATGTTTCATAAATTGTACTTTAAATCAAGGTGTAAAACATCTTAAAAATAAAAATTTCCAGATAATGAGCCAGATTATTTCGATAAAGAGTCGAATGAACTTCCACTCGGCGATATTCTTAGTATTGATGACTTGGGTGAACAAAAATGCGACATAAGCAACGACGATTTTAAAGTTAATCGGCGTAAGAGTGTTTTATTACGTCATGAAAATTTTTATGACGATACAATTTATATGAGTGGATCAGTAGAATATCCGGATGATCTGCCTCCTCGACCTCTTTCCCAACTTGAATATAATGAGTTGGTTGAATATCACCTCAAAAAGTTTATAACTTTTTTTTTTTATTAACTTTATGAATAAAATTTTTTACTCTTTCAGATATTGGACTATAAAAGAAGAAGCAACTTCGAAGTTTTGTGAGCGCGTTAGAAATTGGGAAGATAAAGTAATACCGTTATTAGAAGAAGAATTGACGCACAGACAATTTAATACTCGGGAGTATAGTACTGATATTATCGGCTATTTTAAACAAGGTCTTGGAAGTGAATTAGATTTTTCGAAGGTTGGTTTTTTTAAATCGAAAGTTGATTGTATAAATGCGACTATTTTGGAAAACAAAAAAATTATTGAATTTAGATTGCGGTAGATACTGTAAATTACGATTTGAGTCGCTACTTGCTCGTCTCCTTAATTCTAACCAATATGCAAAATGTAAAAGTTATTGATTCAAAAGTCAATCAGCTTAAATTGCAATTGCTAAAATTAGAGCGCCATGATGAAATGTTTGATGATGAACAAAGACTAATAACTGGAAGCTAGTTGCCTAGTCTTTACGAAACTAATAAACTATCTTTTGTTTTTGTATATATAAAAGGAAAATCAGAATCATTAAATTCTGTTTACTTATTTAAAAACTAGCACTTATTCCTTTTCAATTTTTCTAGAATAAAGCATTAATTATGCGCAAGATTATTACATTTGAAACATATTTATATAGTCATTAATTTTCCAATAACAGTTTAAATTCTTGTGGTTGAATGAATTATAAAAATTTAATTACTTAATAATCCCCATACCTTCTTTTTTTAGACGTGAAAACGACATTTTTTATTTCAGACTGCAAAAATTGATTAAAAGTTATAAACAATTCACATTTGGCTAGCTTCGTTTGGGAAAAATAAACACTCAAAAAAATCATTACATGTCTTTAAAAATTGACCAGAAAAGCCAACATAACAAAAAAAAATACCATTCAAAAAGACTTAAATAAATAACAACAAAATAAGCTTACATTATTTTTGACATTCTAGAGTTTACAATACGTTAATGAGAAAAGATAAAGTTCGACTGAAACACAAAACATGTGTGATGATCAAGATGTGTGCAACAATGAAATGAAAAATGAAAGAGATTACGCAACAGAATTACGTTAAAACTATCTGCATATTTTAAGGCTTACTCCTCGTAAAAATTTGAGAATCACAAAAGTTTTCGATAATATAATTTTAAAATTCTTTCAAACTTACACGTTAAAAAGACTAAAAAATGATGCCCATGTCAGAAAAACTTGCAAATGGACGTTTCAAAAAAAAAATTTTTAAAATGCTTAGCGCTTTTACTTTATAGCATATCCTGGGAATCACTCCTCGCCTGATGACGATTCCTCAGAGTCTGACGAATAAGAAGATTCTTCTATTACCTCGTTATTTTCACTAAATTCGTTTTCTTCAGCTTTTTCATTTTTTTCGTCCGTCTTTTCATCACTATCGCTATCACTATCATCTGATAAAAATTCTTTTTTAACTCCATTATCCTTTGACAAAATTGAATGCCCGTTTTCTTCTATAATTGAATTGCCATTTTCCTAAAAATTATTTTTAATAATAGTATATTCATAAACATGAATATTTTTATTAATGTAATTTTAAACCCCTTCTTTTGTCTTTAAAGAATCCAATTGAGCTTCGACTTTAACACGCATTGCTTCGTCTTCAAAGATAGCAACTTCAACATGTGGTTTCAATCCGCTCATCAAACCAAACGCCTAAAATTAAAGAAATCGATCTGACTCAAAATTGTTTAGAAACTGGTACAATATATTTTACTTAATAACTTTTACAAAAAAAAATATGCTTAAAAAAAGAATGAAAAATTGAATTCTAATCATAACTAAATAAACATACTCTAATCTTTTTTTGATCTTTATAGACTCTTCGAAGTGGTTCATCAAGAATTACCATCCGTTTGTCATTTGGATCAAAAAGATTGTGTGCACGAAAATAAGCCCACATTCGCTTTACAACGTCGCAACGGCGTAAATGTCTATGACCAAGCACTTCAAATAATTCGTCTGATAAAACGCAAATTTTTGTAAAGGCTGTATCTTTACGTGGACCATTGGTTTCTTTTTTGCTTCTAGATTTTTTACTCTTTGACTTTTTAGAATTTGAATCGCTACCCTAAAAAATACAACCTTTAATTTAAAAAAATTAACTACTTAAATTTACACTGAAGTGTACAAATATATAAAGACTAAAAATTTACGTAAACAATTCTGAAGTCTTAAATGAAAAGAATATACTAAGTCAATAATTTTAAAGACACTCTAATTAACAAAAAATACCTCATCATCTGAATTAACTCCGTTTTCATTATCCGCATTTTCTTCTACGGGAAAAAGTTCTTTAATTTCAGCTTCCGCTTTTACGCGCGCAGATTCTTCAAGAGATCGAATGTCAATTAAGTGTTGTTTCATACCGCCCATCATTCCAAACGCCTAAATAAACAAAACTTTGTAAGTATGCATTTCGAGTTTCTTCAAAAATTAGACATACCAAAATAGATTTCTTGGCACCAAAAATCTGTTGAAGAGGCTGATTTAAAATAACTTTTCTACGATCTTTAGGATCCATAAGATCATTTTCTTTAAAGTAAGCCCACATATTTTTGACCACATCATGCCGACGCATATATTTTACCCCGAGTAAATTTGCCAATTCATCAGAAAGAAGACAAACACATGTAAATGCTGTGTTACCCTTTCGTTTTGTTTTTTTCTCTGTCTTTTTTGTTGTTCTAGTACGTTTTGATTTAGTAGCTGCAGAGCGTCGACTGCGTTTCACTCCAGATGCAATATCTTCTTCGTCATCGCTGTCGACTTCTTTCGCTTTTCGTTTTCGAGAAGTAGACTTGACTGGTTCCTATATAAATAACAAAACTCATTTATACAATATAACCATCAAAGAATTAATAAATGATTAAGATATAGATAGTTTAAAAATATCTTTAAATAGATTTTGTCTTTTAAAATTTATTACATATTACTTGACAGTTATAAAAATTTCAAAACCCGTAAATCCACAAAATCTCGTAAGCTAATAAAAATAATTTTCTTTAGTTCAGTACTTTACCAGATAGCAAAATTTTAAAAGACCAAATTAGAATATATGCCCAAAAAGACAATTACCATTAATTACCAAAAAAATAAGTGTTATAAAAAGAGTCTAATTATTAGTAAAAAAAAAGTGGTTGCACGCCTTTTTTTATTCATTTTTTTTATAAAACAATTTAACTTTTTTTTCTCCTAAGACTCTTCCATAACAAAAAAATTCAACCTTATCGTCGACTTCATTATCAATATCACTGGTAGAAGATTCACTACTGCATTTAACCTCAATTTTAGCCTTTTCTTTATTTATTTCTTCAATTTTCTCAAGAGTAATTTTATCGATTTCCGATTTGTATTCGCTCAACGAACAATTAAATTTTCCTTCTAAGTGTCTGCGAATAAGTTTACTCGTCAGCGATTCAATACCCTTATCAAGAATAAGTTGTTTAATTTCAGTAGCCGTATCAACCCAACTAATTGGCAATTCAGCCATTCTTTACTAAAAAAAACAATTATTAAAAAATCATCTAAAAATTTTACCTTAGCTTAAACATAATAAAATTATAGAAAAAAATTATGGCAATTAATAATTTTAAAAAAACTATAAAAAATTTAGAGCAAATAAAATGTTTGACTTTCATTAATATAACGTTGATTTAAAAATAATGGCCAATTCCCACTAAGTTTGCAATAAATAATTACATTTATAATTAGTTATATATCTTTTAAAAATTATAGGAATATTAAAAGTCAGACCTTTGTCGATAAATCAAACATAAAAAACAGGTCATTATTTTGAATTAACTCAATAGTTTTAAATTTTACCTTAAAAAGAAACCCCTTATGATATTTAATAAATAATTTTTACATTTTTTATAGTCCAAAAAAACCCTTAAGAAATTAATCTATTTACTATTATAATAAGCGTAAAAATTAAGAAACTTTTTTTCCGCAATGATAAAGTATTCTTTTAGTTGAGTTGAGAATTTCTTTTTGCAAAATTTGTAGCATTTGGCCAAGAAATGTGAAATCCAAAAATTAATTCTTTTTAACATCTATTAAATTTTTACCAATTTTTACAAAAAATTACTATTTCTAAAGTATTTTGCAATCTATTTTTTAACTAAGAAGTATATTTTACATTGATTTTTAATGAAAGCTTTTGTACTTTGGAAGGGATTATTGTATTGAAATATAAGTGTAATAAAATACTTTTTTTAAGTAACATCAAAAAGTCATTGCATTAACGCAAAATTTTCATTCAAGTTTGTCCCTTGCCAATCAGGGTATTTTTTCTATATTTTTAGAAGATTAATGATTCTACTGAATTTGAAATTTTTATATGCTTATTAAAAGTTCACCAACAAAAAAATAGTTTTAAAATTTTAATACTTAGAAAACATTTAGATTTAGTATTTGAGGATAGTGAATGTGGTTTAATAAAAAAATATTTTTAGAAATTTTATTTGGCTCATGGATAATGGAGACCAACTTCTTAATGATTTTTCTCCATTAAGATGGAATGTTTTTTTTGATGAAAAACATTTTTTGAATATTGATGAAGATTCCTTCAATGTTTATCTGAAAGGAAATTCTGGTCCAATTTTTTATCTGATACATGGTGGAGGCTACACCGGACTTACATGGGCTTGTTTTGCAGTTAGTTTTAATTTTAGGCAATAAAAATTGTTTTTAATTTTAAAAATCTCATTGATTTTGCAATTATTGAAAGGGTTGATACAAAAAATTGTGTTCGAAAATATGGTTTCAAATTTTTTCAGTAAAATTTTTTTTGCTATTGATATGTTTTTTAAAAATTGCACTTTACTTTTTCCATTCTTTATAATTGTTAAAAGAACTTGTTCTAAATTTTTTAAAAAATATTATACATGCTTTATTATATTCTTTATTATATTTTTATTAATGGTTTTCTAGGAAGAGCTATCTGCAAAGACAAACTGTCAAATTTTGGCACCAGACCTTCGAGGTCATGGCGAAACAGTTGTAAAGGATGATATAGACTTTTCTGTTGAACGTCAAGTAAGGTAGTAAGAAGTGATTTTAAAAATATGTCAAAATAATGAGAATTTTATTTAAGGGACTTGTGTAATATATTTTGGAGAATTTACGGTGTATGGGATTCATGTAGACCACTTTTTATTATTGGACACAGGTTGTTTTAAATTGTTTATGTTCAACTTCATGCATAAATTTCATAAAGTTATTTCAAAGATTTTATATTATCAATTTTTATGGCTTAATTGTTTATTGAAAAAATTGATAACAAAAATTTAAATATTATTTTATGAACAAGCTTTAACTTTTTATTTATTCCTATACCTTGTAGGATAGATATTATTTTTATGTATGGATTCTCAAATCATAAACATATATAAAGAAGCTAATGAAAAATAATAATATTGCGTTAAACTTATCGAAAGAAGATTATATTTTAGTATGGGTGGTGCATTGACTGTGCATTTAGCACAAAGAAATGAGCTGCCTAATTTGATGGCTTTTGCGGTGATTGATGTCGTTGAAGGTTCAGCTATGGCAGCCCTCAGCCATATGAGCGGTTTTTTGCGCAGCCGACCTCAGCAGTTTTTATCAGAGGAACGTGCCATTCAATGGTGTATTGAAAGTGGAACAACGCGGAATAGACGCTCTGCGCGGGTCTCAATGCCATCACAAATTTGTGCGAAGGAAGGCATTGCCAATAAAAGGGTTTGATTTTTCTAATTGATAAAAGATTAGCCATAAATTTTTTTGGGATTTTAATTTAAATAGTAATAATTGAATACTATCAAATTATAAGAGTTTACTTCCATAAAAAATTTAGGTTTTAAACTTTTTGGAATATTTTTAGGCTTGTAAGTTTGTTGAGACAATGTTTAAAATAAATATTTTAATAGTTTTAAGCACAAAAATCTACTGCATTTTTTTTACTTTAGGAAAATTAACATATGGTAAGTAAAGCAGCAAAATTTTAATGCTTTTTGGTTTAATAAAGTTTTATATTGTAAGGTTTATCGATGGAGAATAAATTTATCTAAAACGCAGTCATTTTGGAGCGATTGGTTTAAAGGTTTGTCAAAAAAATTCCTTAAGTGCTCTTCATCCAAGATACTTATCCTTGCAAATGTGGATAGACTTGACAAGGAGCTTTTGGTATTATTTTTACTTTATTAAATTTTTTGTCTGGCTTTTAATATTGTATTAAAATCTTGAAATTATTTTTTTTATGAGTATTCTTTAGACGGGTCAAATGCAAGGAATGTTTCAAACAGAAGTACTACCTAAAGTCGGCCATGCATGTCATGAAGATTCTCCAGATTTAGTTGCTCAAATTTTTGTGAATTTTTTAAAACGCTACAAAGTAATTATTGACAAATATTTGTAAAATTTATATAAAGTGAGAATAACTTATCAGAAATTAACTTAACCTGTATTATCAGACTTTATAAAAACAAATGCAATTTTTTATACAAAAAGAAATAATGTGTCATAATCGCTAATATTTTTATTTTTCTTTCACATTTGCAGAAAAAATTGAAGGAAAATATTTTTTTTTAAAGTTAGCAATGTTTGTTTAGCTCTGTTTACAAATACCTTCTCCTAATTTGTTTTGAATGTAATAAATATTTTAATTGGATACTTCTAGAATTTTGGTTTTTAAGCATTTAATTAAAATATTTATGGAATATAAAGATAAATTTAAGATTGTTATTTTATAAGATATTATTGTTGACTTTTAGTGTAATTTAGAGATAAAAATGCAAAAGTTTAACATTTTTTTGTAGAATTTTATTCTTTGTATACATTAGTGCATAATAAAAAAAACTTTATTTAAAAAATAAGTAATTTGTTAATTAAAAGTAGCGATGATGATTAAATTGTCAAAAAGCTTAATATGATACCGCTATAACTTATTATTTTATTACGAAACCAATATATTGTTTCTTTCTTTTTTTACAAACACTAAACTTTCTAGTTTGGTAATTGATGACAGGTATTCACAAATCATCAGACTTTTCCAAAATTTAAAACACTTATTAATAATTGCAATTTTCCTCTATGTATTTAAATTTAACCATACTGCTACGCAAGCAGCCAAAAATATCAATGGAGACTTTGGATAGTTTCGAAGAAAAAAATGTACAAAGATAGAAATATTAACCTTAAAAATGAAGAACATGGTAGACCAAGTAATATCTTAAATGTAGGTAAATTAAGTCTAATTGGCAAAAATGTATTGATTCTAATAGTGTTTATAGTGTATTTTAATTTGAGTTATGAAAATTAAGGTTAAAAAATCGACATTTTATATTAAACAACTTAATATTAAAAAGTTTTTAAAGTTATCAAATATATAGCTAAACTTTTACATTAGAACAAAAATTTAAAGTGGTATTATGCTATTTTTTTGTAAAATATAGAATTAGAAAGTCGTGTTTAAAAGTTAATTTAAAAAGAGAATATTACGCAGTTGAAGCCGATAACAATGGTTTGAAATAAAATATCAGGAACAAAACAATGATCACAATAAGTGCAAATAATATTATCAATATTATTATTTTCTTCTAAAAAATTGATAGTATTATTATATTTTAAGGTATATAGTAAAATATTAAAATAAATATGTTAATAATATTTTATAACTTTTTTAATTTACATTGCTTAATTATTAATGGTGAAAAACTGTACATATAAATTATGTACTTAGTCTGCTTAAAATTGCAATGCAAAATTAAATAGCAATAATTTATAAAATTATACTCGTGTAAAAATACTTCGTTAATTAAATGTTAAAGAAAAAGCATTAGCAAAAATAAGCAAATTATATGGTTTTATTCGGCATAAATAAAGCATCAAAATGACATTTGAGATCAAAAGATACTTAAAAAGTCGCATTTTAAAAAAGGTTCCATAAAGCCTATTAAAAAAGTAATATAAAATTTTTATTAATTTGGCTTTTAAATTAGTGCATAATTTACTTTATATTAAAAAAATGACACCTTTTAAAGTGACATTTCAATTGCTAAAGGAAATTGTATGAAGATGCTTAATAATACGTTTTACAAAATAAGACTTGAATTAAATTTTGTAGTGGTAAATATTTTAACTCTACAATAATCCATGACGGTAATTAACTTTTTATTATACAATCTTCAAAAACAACTTTCTTTTTAATATCTAAAAGCTAGTTTAAAGTACTGAATTATTAGTAAAAAAAAGTACACGTTCATAATAAAATTATTAGACTATTAATTGGTTACATTGTTTATAGCATTGTATACTTCAAATCGTAACACCAATTTTCAATCATTAATTCCCTTAATAAAAGTGAACATTATAAAACCTACATGAGTAAAGCAGACTAACAATATATTTGAAAACTTAATAAAAAAAGTTGCTTTATTTTGGTTTTTTTAATTGACAAACTACTTTTTAAAAAAATAAAAAAAATTTTAAGGGCAGTATAAAGAATATAATTTTATTTTTTTTTTATTTTTAGCACAAAACTTTAATAAAAACTAATGCCGTTTAACAGAATTAAAAATTCTAGAAGCTGTCAAATTCTGCAAACTTTTATTCTAGAATTTATTGTAGATAAACTATTAAGTGCGATATATAACTTAAAAAATTTGATTACAAACAAGTTAAAAACAAGGGGAAGGATAAAAGAGGTAAAACAATTTGACTCCAAAAAATTCAAAACCTGTTATATAAAAACAATGTTGAAATCCTTGTAAATTATAAATAATAATATAAAAATTAATAATATGCGAAAAAAGAAAATTTAGCAAGTGTAGTAACTGAAATCTAAACTATTAAAAATCAATTCCTAATTATACAAATCTTTTGATTTGCTTATCAAAAGTCTCTAATTTAATTATGTCAATAAAAGCATTTATATTTCCTTTGATTTAATAAGAAATTAATTACATTTCACATATACAATGCACTTAATTTTTTACTGAAATGTTTGGCTTTGCATTCAAACTCTATTCTAAAGAAATAGCTATTTCTTCTTGGGTAAAATTGAAAATTATGTTTTAATTCTATAAATTGAAAGTATAAATCAAATTACTATCAAGGGTAAAACTAGAGTCAAAAACGTTAAACATAAAGGCAGTAAAAAAATTTTTTTGCAATTCAGGAAAAACACAAAAGTGCCTTATAAAAGTTCAAAAATTTTGACGCCGCTTTAGGTATAAATATTTCATTATAAAAATTATTCATGCAATAAATTGAAGGCAAATGCAATAATTGAAAAAATTAAGTATTATTAATATCCTAGTACAATTATAGTAACTTCTAATTTCGTAATTTTATAACCCCTGCCTAAATCCTTTATACGTAAAGTATCTACAATCCACAAAAAAATTGCATCGTCAACATTTAAAATGGATTTGGAATAAATGTCAGCAGCATGAGTGTGACGATAATAATAAGAATTGTTACGCAAATCAATATGATGATCTTCTTCTGTAAAAATTAGTTATATTAATTACTTTTTTTTATCAACAAACAAAAGCGACCATTACAACAAATAACACAATCTGCAAATACGTAAAAAACAATATTAAGGTTTTGTTGGTTGCAAAAATTAATTGCGTAACAGTGTTAGTGTTTATTCTTCCCCTACAAATTCGTTACAATATTAAAATTTAATCGCATAAATTACACTAAACCAATGCTAGATATTTTATTCTGTAAAAGCTATGATTTATATTATCATGCAATAGCAAAAAATAATTTTTTATAATTTTACCCAAATATAAAAATATTTACCAGACTAACAAATACATTATAGTTACACTTTTACATAAAAAATGACTAGAAAAATAAGGCAAAAATTAATTATATGCAGTTCACGGCTAAGCTAAACAACATAAAATTACAAATAATATAGACTTTAAGAAGCTGTTAAAAACCGACTATAAATTTTACACATAAATAGTTAAAATATGAATTCTTTTAACAGAACTTTGTTTTTAATTAATTAAAAATATAACGAAAATTTTAAAGTTGAACTAAGTGAATGACAAATAGCTTGAAAAAACAAACATTAAGGCAAATATCACAATTTAGCCAAAGCATATGGAATTTAAATATAATAACAACCTTTGAGGCTTTACTTTATATGCTTGAGCAAATTTTTATTTAAAGAAAAAATTTTCAATATTAATATAAATTAATAAATAGGGAGTAAAAATGTTAAAAGAATATTTTATAAGGTTAACATGAAAAATTTATGCGTTGTCAAAGACAGTTCAAATTTTTAACTACAAAAAAATTAAACTATGTCACTTCTTCTAAAAATAAATATTTAAAAATGTATATACAAATAGAAACAAAGAAAAGTTAATATGTTAAAGAGTTATTATAGTAAAGTACTACAAGTAAAAAATTAGAGTATTAAGCAAGGAAATGAACAATTTTTTTTAAATACATTTGTAGAAATTCGCTTAGTAAATTAAAGCACTTATTAAAAATTTATTTGTTTATTGCTTTTTATTGTTCTATTTGCGTCATCAGGATTTGGAACACCAACACTAGGTTCTTTGTCAATATTGTTTGTTTTGGCATAAAAAGTTCCATTTGTAGCGTTCGTATCCACGGCAGATTGATTTTGTTTTGATGGAATAGAAAAGTCAGCAGTTGAACTAGAACGCTCCGGTGCAGGAGCAGAATTTGAATGAGGTGAAAAGTATAAAAATAAAGCAATAATAATGAGCACAAGCACACAAACTGCTACAATGATACATATGATTTTTTTCTGCAAAAAGTTAAGTGCGTAAAGCATAGCATAATAAGTTAATATAAAAATGCTTTTTTTATATTTAAGTTTAATCAAAGCAAAGCATAATTAGATTGAAGCACTAAATAATTAATTTAAGTCAAATTTATACTTAAGACTAAAACTAACTTTCCTCCCTAATTACCTTAACTTTTAAAATCGAATTGATAAAGATAAAATAAATCTTTAATTATTCCACAAATAAGACTTAACTTTAGAAACACAAAATACTATCACTAAAGACTAATAATATTAATAAAAATAATTTAAAATATACACCATCACTATTAAAAATGTGAAATGCTACAAAAAATTACAGACAATATTTATGTAAATTAAAGATAATAAACCAACCCTCCTAGCTTTACTCTGGTATTGCACTGCTTTCTTTGTATCTGCAACAGCACGATCAACAAACTCTTTAGCGTGTTCAACGTTATATTCAATTCGATCAACCATTTCTCCCTGTAAAACACAACCATATTTTAAACAAAAATAAAAAACCACTCAATATTGCAACTACTAAAAAATAACACATTAGTACCTGTGATTCAACAAGCATTGCCATATCCATAAACATATCATGAAGTTCTCGAATACTTGATTCAAGTTTCATAATGTCGTTATGTCGAGCTTCAATATCTGCTAAGGTCTGTTTGGCTTGTTGAGTATCTGTGATTATACCTTGAGTGAAAACACCTGGATTATTTGACTCAATCATTTCTTCTAAATCTTCATCACCAACTTGTTTACCCGCTGCAATAAAAATGTTAATTAATAATAGTTTTTTATAAAATCAGAAAATATTACCTTTCTTTCAGAAAGGTATTATTGGAATTATAAAAAAACATAAAATTAAAAGTATTTTAAAATTAGTATTAACGAGTGTCTTAAAAACATGAATTATACCTATTTTAGAATTTATTTGACCATCAATTTTAATACCATTTTTTAATTAATAGAACACCATGTCAAGAAAATTACATAAAATTCATACGGTCAATTTTTACAAGAAAAAGCTTTAAACGTACGTAAGCTTAAAAAATTAAAATCTAAGCTTAAAGATAATTACTTTTAAATTTGCGCAATTTAGGAAACAAAGCATATAATTTTAATTTGTTTAATGAGCCAATTTTGAAAAATTAAAAAACAATGTATACGACATATAAATTCAAAGTGTGTCTAATAAAAATTACCAAAACTTTAAGCTAAAGGATATCCCTATGATTAATCTATATCGGAGATTTCGCTAATAAAATTATTAATTTAGCTAAAAATTATAAGAAACAAAAATAATTATAATAAAAAATTTAACTTTTATATATGTTAACTTCATCTAGTTCAATTACTAAACAAAAATCGTATAATTAAATTACCGATGTCAAGCTGCCGTTGAATTCTACCTTTGCATCTTTCTCTGTAATCAGTTTGCGTTTTGTTATAATCAGTCATAACCTCAACAAATTTCCTTGAAAGCGTTGCGTGTTGAGTTTTTCGAATCCTCAAATCAGCACTTGAAGTACCACCACTTTCATCGTGTTCAATACTATTTTCAATTACTATAAAAAAAACTTTAAATAATCACAAAATATTATTGTTTTATTTGTTTTTAATTGCAATTAATTTTTATTTAAATATAATTCCTAGAAGAGATTTTTGTGTGCTTAAATTTTTCTTTATCGAAGTTTATACATACGCTTTAATTTTCCTCGAACTTTGTTTGCTGTTTTTTTAATTTCCGCCATAAGTTCATCCAACTCTTCCTTTATTTCTAAAGTTAAAACTTTAATAAAATCAAAGACCTAACTAGTCATGCTAAAAAAATATGCAAAACATACTCGGATCATTGACGGGATTAGAAAGGATAGCAGAATGTTTTTTCTTGACTTCTTCAACATTAGAAGCAATCAAGTCAATACTTCCTCGAATTTCCTCTACCTGTTCAAAAAACTCTTCCATAAATTGACCTTGACTAGCCTCCAATGCTGCTACGTCGTCTTCATGATCCTCCTCCGATTGAGCCTACATAGGTATATATTTTTAATTCAAAATAAAATTGTTTAAAAATAACTTTGTTCTTAAAAAAAGCAAATTAACTTACCGCTTTTAAAGCTCCCAGACGATCTTTCATACTTCAAATAATATTGAAAATGTAATATAAAAAAAATTATTAAATTATTGCAATGCAGGTATTATTGCTCCATGAATAACAAAAGTGCTAATAAATTTATACATTGCACATACTAAAAATTAACTAAAAATAATATATATTAATTAAAGTGCCTTAAACAAAACAAATTAGATTAATTAAATGTATTCAAAATTTTAATGTAACTAAAAAAATAAATTTTGGAAGCATATTCAAATCTATTAAATATAAAATAAATGTATTATTTTGTTTTAAACATTAATTCACAAGTCTTATAAAATATTAAGGTGTAGTCTACAAATGTGTAATTCGTAATTCTTATACTTAAATAAACCAAATTTTTATAAAGAAACAAAAAAAAATTATAATAAAATACATTTCCTAAAAAGCTTATCAAAAAAAGAATTGATTCTAAACAATAT
>JANSTW010006008.1:0-16043 GCA_027564275.1 Diadocidia ferruginosa | reverse complement strand
ACTGATTCAGATTTTGAACAATTTTGAAGTTATCTTAGATGTGACAATTTAAACCAATAGGTAAGAAGTAGGGAATTTCTTACAATCTTACACAATTTTTTTATACAAAAAAGTATTAAAAAAACTAATAATTTTAATTAATAATTTTTTTATTGTTATAGCGCGAGAATGCCTGTTTATAAATATAAAAAAACTTATACAACTGACTTTTGACCACATTTAAAGATAATCAAATAAGAATTGTTAAGGAGAGAAATTTGCTTTTTTAAATTGCAATAACACAAAATATTAAAATTGATACAAACTTTAAACCCTGCTCCTTCCGAAACGTTGTTCATGGGAGACCCCCTACCATCCTACAAAGTTTGGGGAGAATCCAAGAGTAGGGCAGGGAATTCTACATATTTGCCGAAAGTTCCCTTAATTTTGTGTGTATCATAAAAAAATAAATTTAAGGGTTGTACCGCCAAATAGCACCAATACCATGGTACAGAGATAAAAAATCGTGGAACGTAACGCTGTACCGTACCACGAACCTTTGTCTGTACCGCCGAACCGTACCATTCAAATTTTCGCCGTGGTTTCCAGCCCTGGTCAAAAGTGATCAAAAAAACTAACTTTATGTAAATAACTAAGGAACAATTAAGTTATCAGGGTATGTATCAACATGTTTATATTGTTTTCTCGAGGCAACAAAGACCGAATTCTTGTTTACGTTATTGATTATAAAATTTGCTATAACATGACAAATATTCAAGAAAACTTTATATATTTGTCTCTCAGCAAAGTTTTTGTATATATGTCTCTCGTTTTATTTTGCTGTAAAAAATGTCAGGCCTGACATTTTTTTTCATATAGAAACCCCGCATAAAGAAACTGTCGAAATAATTGTTTGTTATTTTAAATGAGACAATCGAAGAAGAAAAACTTTGCTCTATGTATATATAGAATTATTATTTCCAAAACATTTAAATATTATGTTAATAATATAATTAAATATAAATAATAATTCAAAACAGACATATTATTATATTAAATAATTTATATTTCTAAAAATATATTAAAGTCAACGCATATATAGATTGCGTAATTCATTCAATTTACATACACGAAAATATTTATAGCAATAGGAAATTTTAAATATAAATTTATTTTCTTGGCATGTAAAAATATTTTCCATTTTCCATATATATTATATTATGTATATAGGTATTCTTATGTGTACTCTGTGAACATATAAGCAAAGTGATGATATTATTATTATGATAATGATTACGATCATTTTAAACTCGACAGTATTAATAGCTGTATGAAAATGGTACACTAGCATATATTATGTGGAATAAAAGCTACATATGTGAAACCCAAACAAAGAGCTTTTATAAACACTTTTATTTATATATAAACATTAAATACTAACTATAGATGGGATACAAAATATTTTTAATATGTTCTCGGAAAATCCAACACCCATAGTATTATTATTATTATTATTATTATCATTATAATGTACTGTATATATGGAAAAGGTTATAAGAATATTTTCATTTAACACATCCTAAAACCCCATCATAATATTCGGAATTTTATATGTGCGAACAAAAACACTTGAACTGCGTTTTTTCGGTCGTACATTAAATATGCGATCTCATTTAAAAATTTTGTATTAGAAAGCAGAAAAGAGCTTAAACATATTCTATTTAACTATCCCTTATTTACAATTATTTCTAAATAAATAACATTTTATATTTTTAATAAAAAAACATATTATGGCAACGAGCTTAAAATTAAATTGAATAAAATAGTTTCTGCAATAATAATATTTTAAAGTAAATTTCTATTAATTCAGCAAAACTGGGTGGACGCAAGATTTTTAAGTTTTTTTTGAATATACCTATAATTTAAATATACACTGTAAATAAGCTACGTAAAGTTACCTCTTGCACTTTTTATTTAAGATTTTGTAAAGAGTTCCTTTCATAATTATAAAATTGCCGCGCAGCGAAATTAAAAAAATATATATATCGAAAAATACAGAATTTAATGCTTAAAATCAACTTGCAATATAATTTTTTTGTAAATAAAACGTAAAAAATTAATATAAGTCAATAATTCAAGAGGCAGGAGCCCATTTGAGTCGTGGGCCCTATCCATTTGCCTATCTTAATTATCGTGTTCTTTACTTTAAAAGTTAAGTATCAGCAGGTCGCACTGGTTATATTTTTGGTATAATCAGGACGGGGTTTTACACTAATTGAGGGACCCTATCTGTTGGTATCATATTATAGCCATAGGTGAACCAACGGCTTTAAGTGACTATCGAACCACTGCAAGTGCTTTTAATACACCTTCGTGAATTAGAGGTGATAGGTGTGAATAATAATCCCGGCCAAACAGAATGTGCATCACAACCTCTTAAGTGCAAAGCAGTGACGTTATCCACTGCCTAACTAAAGGTTTAAATTACATACCTTACTTAAAGAAAAATAAGCCACTGGAACCTGATACGCTGTGGCTGGTGCGGTGAATAAATTTCTCTTTACGTTCTGCCGTAAAAAAATAAAAATTCACATAAATTTGTTGTTTAACAATCTTCTGCTAAGTCATATTTTTACAATTTTTTACTAAATTAATTTTTCTCGTATTCTACTACTAGTTACAAGAAAAAGTGACTATTTTACTTCTGTACTGACTGTTATAATGGATACAAATCTTAACGTTGAACTCCGGCTTTGCAGTCACTACAAGAATGTAAAGCCGGCGTTCAACGGTAATAAATTTAGAATATCGTTTGATTCGATTTGAATTTTAAGTTTAAGCATTTTTTTTTGTCAAAAGTAGTGATTATTTGGGAATTTTAAAAATAAATTACAAACAATTATTTTGAATCCTAAAAAACGTATGTGTATATAACCAAAACCGTCAATGTTTATCAAAATGTGTCAAAATATCTTTTCTATATGTAATAAAATAATATATAAAATACACAATATAGATTACATAATAGATAATAAATATCTACTTTAACTAAATTATAAAGGATTCAGTACAACATATTGCCTGTAATATAGTAAACTATTTTACAATTATGTAAAATTGTACAAGGTATTATAGTATTAAATCAACTCCACGTTGTACTCTAAAAAAAAATTAAAATTTTGCACAAAAAGTTCATACAATACACATAATATTTACCAAGATTCCATGACCATTTCAGCTCAGTTTAAAAACGTTTAATTTTTGAGGCAAATTTAAATCTCTTTTATCCTGATAAGTTACTAATTATAATTTTTTTACAATATGTAACATAAAATAATGTACTAAATTTAGCTCCCTATAGACATTATTGGAAAGTATATTTCCATTAAATACTATAATCGTACAAGCAAAAATCAAAATGACGACAACCGCTCATATACAGTTTATTTCATATCAAGTTTTCAAAAGTCAAAGTTAATAACAAATTTTTGTAATGTATAATAATTATAAAACACATTTAAAATATGATTTTTGTTTTCTAAAATAATTTAGAACTATAACCTAACTTTTTTTCCATTGCGACTCTGAAACCAATGTCATAGAAACGTACTAACTCAAAATAATATATAAAAAAACGTTTCTGTCGTTGTGCACCGTCATCGCTCTATATTATCTATAAATAAAACGACACAACAACAACAACAACAACAACAAAACTTAATTCCTTTAAATTTCATGTATTTTATATAATTCGTTTAGATTATGATATAAATCCTTTTTTTGAAGCCAACGCAAAAGAAGAAGAGAAGAATGACAAGGTTTTGCTCTATATACATTTTATACTGCACAGGAAAAAATGTATAGGAAGAAGAATTTATGGAACTTTTTATTTATTTTTATTTTTTGTTCGTGCAAATAAAGTAAATTTACAGGGTGATGAATAAAGGGGTTGATAATGAGTAAATTTTTTACCGCTTTAACAAACTTTTTTTTCTAATTCTAAAAACAACATAACAGCCAAAATATAAAACAATCGTTTTGTTTCACATTTTTAAACTCATACTTTACACTACACCTTTTTGAACATAATGAAATATAACATAATTTAAATATCCTTAGGTTTATGTCTAAAAAACCGTCACATCACATTTTAAAATATTTATTGCTTTCAAAATTTATTTTTTCAAACAAAAATGGATTTTTGGTAAATTTGATGTTGCAAGTCTGTTTTTTATACAGGCACAAAAAACATATGTTAAAAAAGGTGTAGTGTAAATTGAGCTTTAGAAGGAAAATTGTATCGCTGTTAAGCGATTTAAGCTTGTTATAGCCTTTGGGCGTTATATCTTTGGGTATTTTTAATTAAAGGTATATAGGTTTAAAGTGCCTAAAAACCCATTTACAATTTATGTTTTTTCACATATTATGTCTTATTTACTTTTTTTCGATCGTGAGTATCAACAAATTTAAAAATTTAGGAACAGACTTATCGATCAACGAAAAGTGATTTTTTTTTTGGGTATTATGTGGCCAACTGTACGAGATGTGCATTTGCATTGGAGTAATTTGAAAAATATTTTCCTATTGTATGTGAAAAAGACTTGTAGTTTAATTGTTTCTTATATTTTTTACATTTCAGTTTCCACCACATTTAAGCAGTACCCTGTATACTACCACACTACACATAAATCTATATATTATTTTTGTACATATTTATTTTCTTCCATATATTATACATATAACATATTTTTAAATCTTATATTCAGGATATTGTTTGTATTTTATTAGTCTTTCATATGGGAGCTAGCTTATCTTACATCAGTTATAAAAATATATAAAATGTGTACCTTGTTCGGTGTAATAGCAGTAAATTAAATTGCATATGTCACATAATAATGTACACAAAATATAGAGTAGAGCCAACAATGTACACATTTATTATATATTAAATAATATATATATCTGTGCAAAGCTTTTTTAAGAAATTTATAGCATATGGATATAAAATAAAAGCTCTATTTAAAAATCGTGTTTTAGGAGAGAAAAAATATGAAAGAAGTATTAAAACCTTTTATAATTTATGTAATAATACTATAAAGGAGTTCCTTCTTGCAATTCTTTTATATAGAATTTGAACGATTAATTTAATCGTGTATCTTTACTAGACTGGCCGCCAAACATATGAAGGGTAAATTTTAAAAGTCGATTCTAGCTCATAAAAACGAAAAATATAATGTTTACAGTACATTTTTATTGAAAATTCCATATAAAACTAAAACCTCCATGTGCGACCTCTAATATATGTCCGATTTTCCTGAAACTTTTTCTTATTATACTTTTTAAATACATTTTAAGCCTATGAGAGCTAGAAAAATCAAAATTTTAAGAGAGAGATTATCCTAATCTTTACATATTATAACATATTATATCCGTTGACGAAATAAATAAATAAATAAATAAAATACTTTCAACTCGCCAATCGAGTGTCTTTTTTATACATTACTGCTTAAATGTTTGTTATCTTTCTTATATCACTCAATCCAAAAATATTATAGAACCTCCAAAATAAATCTCATGTTCAAGAAGAAATAAGTCAACATAATATTTTAAAAAAAATCTCAGTTTATATGATTTTTTTAGCATTTCCGGCCAAATTGTTTGTTTCTCCTTATAAAATCTCTGCAACATTTTATTAGATTTATTCTCGCAATTCCATTAAATTACAATAAAAATAATTTTCACCTCATTTAGCCACACACAAACAACAACAACAACACCCGCAACAAACAAAACAAATAATTTCCATTTTCTTCTTATAGCACAAATTTTCATCGTATTTTTTTATGGACGAAAATTTGCATAATTTTTGTTTTGCGTTTGCCTTTTTTTCTGCATGTGAAAATTTGGCATAAAATCTATTTATATAATAAATAGAGAAGAGAAGACGCCGGAAAATGGTTTGTTTACCGCACCGTCATTGCGCGGGTGGTTGTAATTTTATGCAAAGTATTTTTTTTCCACTGTTAATGTTGTGTTGGATATTTTCGTTCATGCGAGGGTTAAGTAAATATATAATATGAGGAAAGTTGAGAAAAATCTTAAAATAGCTAAAAATATTTATTTTCTATAATGGGCGATATGAGAAAATGGGGTGTAAACGATAAGAGATGAATAATTTTTTTCATGTTTTTTTCTTATTTTTATTTATTATTGAAAGTTATATTGGTTTGTTATTGGCAGAAAAGCGTTGAGTTTTTTTTTTTGGTTTTGTCGTGAGGGAACAAAGTAAATAATTGTTGAGATTTAAATATAATTTGCTTTTAAATATAGGTATACTTATAAGACTCATAAATTTATATTATGATTTTTTATTAATATTTAATTTTCTTTTATTTTCACTTTTTCAGGTAAGCTATTTATTCGCTCAATTGATGTCATTTAAAAAAATAATCGTAAGTTATTGAGATTTTTTTTTGTTATTTATAAGCTTAATATCAGATTTTTATATAAAAGATATTTTTTTAATATTATTTTAGTATCGATGAGGTTAATTTTTTCCCTATATTATCGAATTCCTTTTTCTTGTAAGTATCTTCAAATTTTCAGTTTCATATCTTTAAGCTAATCTATACAGCTCCAAGTTCAACATATTTTTTATGAAAACCACTTTTAACAATTCCTATATTCAAATCGGTCAAACTGTATACAAAAGCTTTTACTTCAAGGATTCAACTCTAAATCGGTTCAGTTTAGTTCTTTAGTTACAAAAATAAAATATGTAGACAATTTTAATATACAGTAACATAAAATGTTTATTACACAAAAATTTCCAGCTTTATTGATAAATGAATTCCGAAGAATAATTATTATTTCTATATAAAACATTGAATTTAATTGATTTAGACTACTCGCAATCTATTATCTTCAATATTATTGCCTAACTCTATAAAACATATAGCGTGCGTACCAAAAGATATTAAGCTTTTATATTGTTGTTGTTGGTACACCTTTTGTATTTAGAACTTTACGTTACTACACAAAGATTAAATTGCTATATAGCCTTTGGGTACACAATACACATATATAATAAACAATATAAAGGTCCCTTTTGTTATCATTTTATTGATTTAAGATATCGTTCCATTTCCATGTATATACCTAAAATATATTTGTTTTAGAAATTAATGGATATTACACCTCAGCTTTGTATTATATAGAACACGTTTTATGGTCTAATTAAAAAGAATGGGCATTTTTATTGTTTATTGGTGAGAATAAAACAATTATTGGTTATTGGTTATTATGCGTATATATGTATATGAATTGAATATTGTTTTTATATCATGCTCGTGTTAATGGCTAGATTGTTTCAACCCAAAAATACTCACAATTTTTTACCGAAATTTTGCGTGATTATAAGAAATATTCCATCAAGTTTATATGCGAGCATATTTTATATTATGTAGCAATATAATTAAAATAAAAATACAAAAAAAAAATTCTTTCGTGAAAAAGATTACGTCATTTTTATTTATTAATTAAATAATGAGCGGTTATTTATGGATGTGCGATGATGGGTTAAATTGAGTGGGAGGCGGACGCGATGATTTTTATATAATTTAAAGCAATTTTTTCGGGAAAATTGGCAGGTAATTGCAGTAAATTTTAATTTTTATAATTTACTCTTTTAATAATACAAAAAGAACAGAATTAAACGTTTATCAAGATAAATTTAGAATAAATTAGCCAATACTTTTTTTATATTTTAATGAGTTATTACAACTATCTTATAAAATCAAAAATATACAATGAATACTCAAAAATATAACGAAGATATTAAGTAATATTTTGTGTTATAGAAATTGTCTGGTGAGAAAAGGATCCAAAGTGACCCCATGTTCCCCTATATACAAATTTAGTATTTATTATGACACTAAAGCAGTTTTTCATCTTTTGAATTCATTTCACACAATGATTTATATTTATTAGAATCTTATATTGGCATGTCCAGGGGGTTTTAGCCTTGGTGTACCATGAATTAAAAGTATAGTCTTGCAAGTTGGTTTCTGTCGATCCTGATATTTTCAGCTTGAATATATAGTTACCATTTCTCTTACGGATAGGACATTTAGGTCATTCCTTAAAGTTGTGTTTCTTCCAAACCACGGCGCGTTTACTACAGTTCGTAATACTTTGGATTGAAATCTTTCAATTATTTCAATATTTGAGTTACTGGCTGTTACCCAAATCTCGACACCATAAGTCCATATCGGCATAAGTATTGCTTTGTACAGTAATAGTTTATTTTCCAGCGATAGTTGCGACTTACGCCCCATCATCTATAATAACATTTGTTGAATTTTGTGTTTAGATGCTTACTTTTGTTAAGGATATGACTTTTCCACACGTGAGCTTTCGGTCTAGGTGAATTCCCAGGTATTTAGCAGAGTCTTTTTGGGGTAGGGACTGGCTATTTAGGGTTACACATGCATAATCTCCTCTTCTTGTAGAAAATGTGACGTGCACTAATTTGCTTTCATTTACCTTAATTCTCCATGTTTTGAGCCATTTAACTGTTAGGTTTAATCCCGTTTGAAGTCGCTTCAATGCTATTTGCTTGTCCATGTTTGAAGCTAATATCACAGTGTCATCGGCAAAAGTGGCCACCATTGTGCCCACACTTCTTGGAAGATCGGCTGTATATATAACAGATACAATATTGGACCAAGTACACTTTCTTGAGGAACTCCCGAATTTATGTTATAGTTTTGAGTACATATTTCTCCTAGTTTAACCATGCATTTTCTGTCCTTTAGGTATAAGACAGCAATATTTGATAGAAATGATGAGGCACAATTTTTTTTTTAATTTATAAAGCAGACCTTCATGTCACACTTTGTCAAAAGCTTGCGGGTTATTTTTTAAGCGGTAGAGCAATATCGTTTTCGATATGGATGTTTTCTACTATTCGCGGTGTCCTTGCTCCGTATAGTAGCGTGTTTACTACAAAAAGAGAATTGGTGGCTCGGAATTAAGTTCCTTGTAGATATTATAGGATTTAACCTTTTCACCAACATTTTTTCGAAAATCTTTGACAACACTGGCAAAAGACTTATATAGGTCGGTATGAATTTACTAAATTTTGATCTTTACCTGGTTTTGGGATCATATTATTTGAGCTGTATTTTCCATTGTTCAGGAAAGCGGCATGTTCTTACAATTGCATTAATGTGAGGTGAATAATACGCTTTAGAAAAAGTTCCTTAATAATATTACCATTTATATTGTCATAACCTGGTGTTTTCTTTGAGCTGATTTCATTCTTAATTGTTGATTCATTTATGCCAAAGTTTTTGATAGGAGTATCCAACTGCATAGTGGTGTTTCTAGGAAGTTTATTATTTCATCGTTTTCTACGCTGCTTATTTCACATGGATATGGTGTGAAAGTGACCTAGATTTGTATTTTGTATAGGAGTAAATACTCCCGAGTGGAGTACATCTGTCAACCCTTACAGTACAACCTATAAGAAATAAATTCATTAGAAAATAAAGTATCATTTTTGACGCATACTTTTTGTGGTTTTTATTTTAATTTAAAAAAAATTTCGCTGCGCGGCAATTTGATCTCATTTATTTCTTTATACCACTTATGTTTCTGTTAATATGCGGCTTTATAGATAATTAAAAAATTTAATTTAATCTAGTTTCTGTTAGCTATACAAAAGTGAATAATAAGTTTTATATTTATTTTTGAACTTTAAGAGGAAAAAAATCTTGCCTCTTGGTCAAAAAAAAAATCCTTACTTCGGCCCTGTTCTCTAGGAAAAATTTTTGTCTTTGTTTTGCATAGTTCAGATTGTGGCATTAAAGAAAACCTTAGCAGCTCTGTAATTTCTTTTTCGTCGAATTGATCAAGATCATTATTAGATAAAATTCTTGATAAATATATGTCAGAGTATATAATTATCGGTTTAATTGATTCTACATATCAACAACAATGAAAAAAGAAAAATAATAATAATTATTATTATCAGTCCATATATATTAATCGTACAAAAATAAAAAAAAATATTATTATTTACCATGTGCGACCAAATGACACAATTCCCACAGTGCGACAACTTTATAAGGCAAACTATCTATATACCTATATTTACGCAATGATAATAATTTAATTATTTATATGCGGAGACCATATAATGTCTATATATATAATATGACAGAATTATATTAATATCAAAGCACAGGTTCAACTTGTGGGTTAAATTTGCTATTTTATTTACAAAATAAATAATTTATAAATGCGTATATACTCATATAGAACTATATGTATTTAATTTAAGTTAGGGTGATTATTATCTTATAGTTTATACATATAATAAACCACACGCATTTCTATCTAAAAATAATAATAATAATCTACAAAATATATAAAGTCATCGTTTAAATATTCAATTCTACGCATAACAATTCCATCAAAAGTCCACATTATATAATTCCCTCTAAAACAAAAAAGATGTCCGTCATCGCATATCAAATTACCTCAAATTTTGTTTTTGTCCATTCGACTATCCTCAACCAAACCCACATTTTTTTTTTCAGAAACATAATTTATCAAAAAAAAAACTTTTATACGAAAGAATTATTATTTTATATAAAATAATTACACTTTATATACGGAAAGCAGTTGAGACAACATCAAAAGTCGTCGTAACTATAACTAAAGTCCTATATATACGTATAGAGCGTCCTTATAATATATAACAAGAAGGAAACACGCCATATGTTTGCGGCAAAGTAGTGTTGTTCAGGTGTGTCATAATAATAAAATAATAATATTTCATATAATAAAACTGGTATTTTTTATATCCTCTTTACTCTATATATTATTATTATAAAGGATATTTTTTTTATATATGGCAAATGCTATAAAAAAACGTAAAATAAAGGACTGGCGCGCTGCAGCATATAACATATAGTTATATGTATATATTACAGAAACTACATAAAATTTCTCTTATATAACATGACATTTTATAGTCATAACATGCGTTTAAAACAGATATAGAAATATTTTTATTGTAGTTAGAGGAAAAATATGAAATTCCTTTTATGTGGATCTCATATATTATTTTATTAATACGAATAAGTCATTAAAAAGGATAATTTGTTATTATTATAATAAAGAGGGAATTTTTATGTATAGAAAAAGAATGTTTTATATATAAGTAGGTCTAGTTGCATATTTTGCATAAATTACGAGAAAGTTTGGTCATGAAATTTATGATATTTTTTTAATTTATAAAAGTTAATTGCTTTTTATGACCAAACGAAGTGTTTCTGAACATAAAAGATATCCTTGTATTCGCGTTGATTCTTATACAGCAAATCTCTGATCATTTTTCTCGCATAAAATACTGTCACACAGGCAGTCAGCCCCAAATTCAGTATATCTTACAGTCAGTTAGTCCCACAGTATAGCTTTTCAAAGAATTTTAAATAAAAAATTGTCAAACAAAAATAAATCTAATAAAAGTTGCCCAATCATTTTTATACACGAAAGCTCTTTTTCATTTAAATTTTCATTATTTATGTATCGCCATATAACATAATATAGACTTTGTTGTATAAAACAAACGATTCTATACTTTGTTTTTTGTAATAAAAATAAACAATCTTTGTGTTTACACTTTACGACAAAAGAAAAGTGCGAAAGAACATTGTCAACAAAAACATAAATAAATAAATAAAACTATACATAATATTTCGAAAATACACACGGACCAATCATTCTAAGTGCGGATGAAAAGAGAATTTTACTTTATATTAGCAACTTGTATTTTGTAATGTCAAAGAAAATAACCAAGAAAATATCAACAACAATGGAACGACGAAGTACCTTAAATATTCTTGAAAGAGAATATTCTTATATACATACATAAGAAGAAGATAAGAAGAAATAGTTTTTGTTGTGTGTGCAAATATGCATTATTTTGTAGAAAAATAAAATGTAAATATAGGAAAATTTACCATGTTTTGTATCAAAGCACTGCAGCCATATTACTATATAGTATGAATCTTTCATGATGTAATAATATGAAAGCTCTGAACAGATATATTAGAATGGTAAGAAATAAATTTACTATTTCTTTAGATTTTAATTTTTAAAATTATTTATTTAAAATTTTTGACAAAAGACGAACTATTTTTTTTAGATTTTAAGATAAAGTTTGTTTTAATTTAAATAATCGAAAAATACTTGCAATTGTATTAACCAATTTAAAAAGAAAAAGAAAATTGAATATCCCTGAATTGTACCAAACAGTCAACACGTACTGTACACAAATACGGTGTACCCTGCACTGCAGTATTAGTTTATTTGAAGCAAGGTTTTTCATACATTTTTTCGTAGGGTTTAAGGTAAACAAAATTGATGGGTTTTAACCAGACATTTTGGACTTGGTTTTTATATATACATATATATTACCTTTTTTATTTTTTAGTCGCCATCTTGAATAACTCTACTATTTTAGATTTTTTTTATAAGAAAATCTGTCCAAAAATCTTATTTTATTTTGGTTTACCGCATATAATCAACAAAAAAATTGCTTTTAGCAGCATAAAATAAGTCAAGCCTCTTTTTGTGTACTCAACTTTTCACTAAATTTAGCCTTTCGAATTTTTAAATAGGGACGATTTGATGTAGCGACTCGAATTTTTTACTCTCTTTTTTAAGTGTCTAAACCACCTCCTCTCCGAAATGCAGTCTAGCGCCGGTAACACCCGAACAAGCGTTGTTGATATATGTCCTTTCCCAATCTCACCAATTTAGAGAGGATCCGAAAGTCTCAATAATTTATCTTTTTTCTGAAGTATTTAATTTTTCAATGTCAATAAAATTGTCCATCCCTGAAAAGAACGCCATAAAATCTCTGAACAGAAATATTATTCAAGAGCCTCTACTTTTCACCAAAACACCATTACAATTTTTTATATCTTAAGTCGATCAATATAATTTTTTACTCTCTTTGATTTTTCAGTTTCTAAAACTCTTTCTCTCTGAAATGGATTTGCGCGCAAAAAACTCCTTTAACAAACCTTGTTTTCCCAAACCCTCGCCCAATATGGAGTGGATCTGGGTTTCTTCATCATTTCTTATACTTTTCAATTAATCCGAACGTCACATACTTCCTGAACAAAGACGTTATTCAAAGGTATCTCCTCTGTCTCACTAAACATGTTGGCGGAAATCCGTAAGTCATCATCATTTTTTTACTTTCAATAGACCATGCGGTGTATTGGAATTTTCAGAATTTAGTTTATATACGTCGAATAGATATTATGTCAAATTTAATGTGGGGGTGGAAATTTTCGGGAAAATATCATTAGTTATCGATATTTAGTTTTTAATGAGCAAAAAAACGCTCGTTCTTTTCTCTCTCACCTGCGAATGACAATTCAACAATGTTTTTACAAAAATATATGTAATTTTGTATTTCCTATAAATCTTGTATACAAACTTTGATGTTGAAATCTTCTTTTTTTAAGATATTGTAATACATATGTAAAAATTTCCAGTTGCGCCAGAGTGGTGACTTTTAACACTAAACAAAATTTCACAAAATCATATAATTTTTAAATTCCTACAACTTTTGCATACAAAGTTTTTCAATAAAGTGATTGGTTTTGAAGATATCATAAACATTGTAAAATTACCGGTGGCACCACAGTAGTGACTTTTAGAACTAAATATATTGTTATGCAAAACCCGCTAATTTATTTTTTTCTATAAGCCTTGCATTCAAAGTTGTTCGATGAAGTGCTTTCGAAGAAATTAACAGAAATCTGATAAAAAATTCGCTATCTTGAATTTTTATCAGAAAGTATAAGTGGACGATTCTACTAACATCTCTTTTTTCGAAAGAGCACTACAAATTGAAATACTTTAATTTAGCAATAAAAGGTTTTTATTCGTGCATGTCACCGATCAGTTCTAAAGACCTTATCGCTAAAAAGACCCAAAACCGAAAATCCGCCATCTTGAGTATGCTGCTTTATATGACGTCATATTAATAAACTAAAATTTCAAAATTAAAAAAAAAATCAAAAATCTCTATTTAACTAAACAAAAAAAGAATTTTGTATTATTGTATTAGGATGCCATTTTGAATTTTCGAAATTTTTTGATTGACTTTGTCTTGTATTAATTTTGCTTTTAACATATTTAAATTCTAGTAAACTTTAATTTCTAAATTTATCATACTTTCTTCATTCCAAGAATACAAACTTCAAGTCATCCTAATTTATATAAATAAAATAAGATGTGTAATAATATCCGGACTTATCCAATATATTAGTTAAGATATAGAGAGATGAGCTGTAATATTACATAATATATAACAGCAGCAGGACTAAATAAATAAATAAAAAATAAACAAAATTCGCCATCTTTTACATAAAATAATAATATGTAGATTTAGGTACTTCTACCTACCTCTCTTCCATCGCTAAGTGGAATATAGTTTGGCAGAAAATAACTACTTCCGCCGCATATATAGAATATATAGACGCAAGGTAATGGAATTGCTTTGCCTTAAGGACGTCGTTTTTCGTTTCTTTTATAATAACGTATATATATAGAGTTGAGTCGAGGACCAAAGGAAGGTGGTATGGTGCGGTTTTGGTTTGGTTGCAGTAAAACTGATGTGGAGAAGCGAAAAGTTTGTTTATTGTGAAACAGTGTATTGCATTATTTATTCAAAAATATTATGCAAAGACGGAAATAAATTGAAAAATATGAAGAATATAATTTTATGTACGTATTTTTTTTAGTAGTCGTCGTCGTCGTCGTCGTAGTCGTTATAGTTAGTTAGTTTTAATATTATGATTTGCTTCTTCAACCAACTTGCTCTATGTAGCAGCATCTATAGATTTACCTTAATATAATATGCAAAGCGAACTTATTATATGCAAATGATGACAGCAGTCTTATATAATATTATGATGATGATGAAAGGTAAAAAAGCTTAAAAGATGAGTTGCATCTTTTCATACATACAAAAAAAGCTTTTTCCTTTTCTATATCGCATCATTTGCGCATCCTTATTTCATATGATATATAAAACTGTTTTTTTTTTCTATGGTTATAGAAGAAAATAACAAACTTTTGTTTGATATAGAGAAATTTTATATTTTGCAAAAATGCAAATAAGGACACACAACAAAAAATCGTGAAAATATGTATATAGGATTTTTTTTTATGGAAATTTTTTAATTATATAAGTTTTATAAAATTATATGCAAATTTTTGTTGTTGTGAAGAGGCTTTGCTTAATAATAATAATATATAGGTAGTTGAGGTAGATATATAAAGTTTTTTTTTTAAGATTTTCTTTGTATTAACAAGAAAATTGCAAGGTAAGAAATTAGATTTTGAGATGTTTATTGTGTATAGTTATGAGATGCAGTAGCGAGTGTTCGAATAGGGTATGTGGTGCCGCATTAAAAGTGTACTATGTATCATTTTTTAATTCTAATGTAAAAACTTGATTTGATGAGAAACCTAATAATTTATGGAAGAGTTCATGAAAATCCTTTGAATAACAAAATATTTTCTATAAGAATATTCACTTTTCGACCGAATATAATATAATATAATATTTTTCTTTAGATTTCCAAAATCTTTTCGAGCTTGGCGGTCTTATTAAATTAAATTAAAACAGTTTAATTTTAAAAATCTGTTTATTTATTTAGACGTTTCGTTCAGTAATATGAACTTCTTCAAGTTCTTGAAAAATTTCATTGCGTTTCATAATAAATCCACAAAAATGGGAATTCCATAAAATATTAGGTTTTCGTTTTATATGAAATTTTATTTAAAAAAACCTTAATAATAATTACGCAGATATTGTTTTATTTTAAATTATATACATTGTCGAATTATATTAACGCTCTCTGTCACAGACAATGAGTACCGGAACTACTATAGTACAAATAATGTAAAAAAAGAAAAAAATCCCACTTTTTTCGTGTCAGACTCATAGAAAAATTGTTATAATTAAA
>JANSTW010005897.1:0-16045 GCA_027564275.1 Diadocidia ferruginosa | reverse complement strand
AAAATTAAAAATTAGCTTGAAAAGACATTTACTTAAATTAAGTAATTATATATGTTGCAGCTATAACTGAAAGAGACTAGCCATAACTGTTTTTAATTTAATTTACAATTGGGACACGCCGGAAAAGATTTGTTAAAAATCGAACTAAAAAATTATCCTATTAATAAGGTTTGGGGTAATTTTTTATAGTTATAAAGTAAAATATTTAGGGAAATCTTAGAGTTGTATTTACTATGTTGCAAAGAATGTGAATTGAAAAGAGCTAAAGTTAAGAAGAGCATCGTTGTTAAGACAATTATCTCTGAAAACATGAACTCTCGTTGTCAAATAGATTTGATTAACCTATAAGCGCATTTGTAACTGTCTCAGTAAGTGCGAAACAAAGAGATACGAATGAGTTAGATTAGAAAAGATGTGCAATAGTTGTTGTCATAATAGCGGAACATGTAAAAATAAGCTGTTATGTTACTTTTTGTTAATACATACCTAATCTTAAAAAAAGATTTATAATTCAAATTGTTAATTTAATTATTTAAACACGCGACAAAATTCCTAAAAACAGTCATTTCTGAAAAACAGTATCAGCTGCAATATATATAAAACATAGAAATTTTAAAATTGTTTAAAATAGCTAAAACTTAATTTGAAAGATATCAAAAACTTTAAAATAAATAGTTTAAATTGCATTTTTTTATTAACTTAATTTATATGAAGCGTAAAGCTATCTATAATTTTTTGGTAATTTACATAATTAAAAAGAAACTTTCTTACTATCTGCTTTGATTTTGGTGACTTTTTTTCAGACTTCGTTTCTGATAAAGATAAGTCGTTAGAAATTGGAACATCAGTAAAATTAGTCGAAAGTAAATTAGTACTTTTGATGGTATTACCACTTGTAAAAGGGTTCCAAAAAACTAAATCAGAATTTGATTTCCAATTTGGATTAATTGGCAATTCATCCAAAGGAAAGTTGTGATTAAAATTTGTATTAAAAGACTGATTGAAATTTAAAATTTTATCTGGGGAATTTCTTACAACATTTGATGTAGGTGGTGGCTGAAATTTTGGTACTCTAGTATTAAGATTTTCTGCATTATTATCTAATAAATTAAACGCAGGTGTTAAGTTCTCAACTTTAGTATTTGTATTTATTGCGTTTGTAGAAGTGTTATTAATTGAGCCTTCCAAATATAATTCAAGAGAATCTAGTTGAAAAGGCATATTTTGTTCGGTTTCGTCTAAAATTCCCAGTGGGCTTTCGACACGGAATAAAACGTTAAGTGAATCCGTAGAAATTGGACGACTTAATATTTTTTCAATTTTAGCATCCTCTGCCTCATCAATATTAATCAAATTAGAAATATTTGTATTATTATTTTTAGACATTAAAGAATACATTGTTAAGTTAAGATTTGATGCTTCAGTCACAACTTCACCTAATTCAATATTATCTAATTCGATAATCCTAAAAAAATTAATCAAAATATTTATTGGCTTATATCAAAATTATCAAAACTTGACTTCAACTTAAAAGTGATTACAATTTTGATTTGAGTAAAAAAATGTAATAAAAACAAATCAAAATTAAAACTAAAAAAAAAATTTCGTTTACGATTTATGTGTTTATGCGATTCATGTGTAATTTTAGTTTAAAATCTATTAACTTTTTCGCTGTACTCATTTTAGTTTTTTTAATTAATGTTTATAAGGTAAAGCTGTATTATAGTAAAAAATATTGTTAAACTAACCCATCTTCACTAGTACTGTTACTTGCATAATTTTGTCGTGAAAATGTTGGAAATGAATGTTTAACATCTGGTGATTTCTGTATATTGTTACAATCATCATATGCAAGATTTTCTTTCGGCTTCTTTTGACGTTCTAGTAATAGTCCTATCGGATCATTTAAAATCTAAATCAACTACTTTTGTATAATAATTAGTAATTATAACTGATATAGATGTCGTTATCTTTTATAGTACCTTCTTGAATTCTTAACTTAAAATTACTTTAATTTTAGTTTTTTAAGTTTATTCTACCTTTAAAACGTCAATTTCATAAGAATCAATATTTGCCAGTTCAGTAGAAACTTGGATGTATGCCTTAGTGTTGTTAGCATAAAATACTTTCATTGCATCAAATAGTTGACGTGCCAAATCTATTAACAGTGTTGAACGACTATGTGTCAAAATATCGACTTTGCGAAAAGTATCATCCTTAAGGGCATCAAACTTTTCTTTATTTTGGCGCACTACCGTTTGAGTTCTTCGATAATTTTCCATTTGAATACTTTTTGAAGGATCTAACTAAAAAATTTAAAATACATTGTATAATAACTCATATTTTATGTTATTAAATGTCAAAAAATAATGTTTAAAAAACAACCTCTTCACTGACACTTTTTATCCAAAGCAATGAGCCACGATATTCAGTGCGTGCACGCTGAGCTGCTTCAATTGTACTTTGGCAATCAGCAATAGCACGTTCATTAAAAATATCTAAATCATGATAAAGACGAATTAGCGGATGTACTAGTTTTTGTCGTCTTACTGATGCAGTACCTATACATTGTGCAGTAATTTTCATTACATGTTGTAAATGCTCTTTTTCATTTGATGATTCTTGGCATAAAAATTCACCAAAATCTTTTTCATAATCGATTAATTCTAAAGTTAAAAAGTATATTTTTTATTTTTTTTTAAATTATTAGCTTTGTTTCATAAAATTTTTTTCATAAACGTTACTGTATTTATACAGTAACTTTGTGAATTTGAACCTATTACTTCTTATGTTATTGAGGATTTACTTAAAAAAGACTTAAGTTGTTTCAGGTTATTATACTTAAAACTTTTTTGATGTTGTTTGATTATTTACTTATTTTAATTTCGTATTATTTTAATTGTAATAAATTAGAATAAAAAAGTTTTAATGCAAATAAGCAACTTCTAAACTGTAATTAAGTAACAGACTGTCTACTTACCCTCTGTAAAATGATGATAATCCTCAATAGCAGCCAAGAGTCTTTGAGTAGTATCATAAACTGAAAAATATCGTGATAATTTTGTATCAAATTCTGCATCGGAGGCAAGCAGATAAGAATCTTCTTTTTTACCTAATTTTGACCGAAATAATTGTTTGGCTGTCCAAAAATGTTGTTTCATTTTAGTAATCGTTGATTCATTAAAAAAGTCATCTCCAAAGCTGAAATTATTTATATTACTGCTTCCAGCAAATCGATCATAATTCAACCCACTAGTTGCAGACTCGTAAAAAGAAGTCATATTTTAACTTAGAAAAAAAGACTTTCTTTTAAGCTTTTGACAAAATACATTAATTGCGAAAAGTTGAACTCATTGAAACTGCCTAAAAAAACAAACTAATTTTTTCATAATCTTCAATTTTCTTAAAAAAGTTACGTTTTTTATTTTAGTTTTAAGATTAAGATTAAGTGTTTAGTTTTCTAACACTTAATTGCTATAAAATCAAACTTATCCTAAGAATATTTATATAATTTACATTCTATTATATTATTTAATTTTAAATAGACTAAAAAAACCATTTAAATTATTTTTTCGATAAAGAAAATTAACTATAAAGTTAATTTGAATAAAAAATGTAATATTTTTACAATAAAGTTTAATGTATAATTTTAGATAATATAAAAAAGCTCAAATTAAAGTAACTTTTTGGAGCAAAAATTGGAAAAAATAATAATATTTTGTGCACACATTTTTGTCGCGTGCGCTTTCATATAAACAGTCTTAGATATGGTCTTGTTTATTTTAGCTGTTTTTCATTGTTTTTTACATTATTCTAAAGCTTTGAAAGTAGAAGCTAGCCAGTCTTTTAACTCACTATAAATAATGCTCAAAGCAAAGAGTCTAAAGAAAAAAAATTTCTCAAGCAAAAAAGACAGGCAAGAGAATTCAAATTTGTTATTTATGTCAAATTATAGCTTAAACGTGGTTTAGAAATATAGCATATATTTCATAGATAAAATATATGTGTTTCTTTTTTACATTTTAACTATGATAAATTTTGTTTTTTGAATAGGCATAATATGAGGAAAATTAATAAAGAATAACTAATATACAAAGTGATAAAAAAGTTTATTCTTGTTTAATTAAGTAAAAAATTATTTTGACTCATTTAGTTATTAGATCACGCTACATAAAATAGCCATTCATATTTAGCCTTATTTTTAAATATGATTGCCTTGACTAATATTTTCAGCCTTATAAAGTGAGCATTTAAAAAAATTTTTGCAGTTATGTTATGTTATATTTTTTACAATTAAGGCAAACATTAAATTAATTCGAAGGAAAATATTTTGATTCCAAAGATCTGAAAAAACAAAAGTTTTATTTTTTTTTTTACAATTTCTGTAAAATTATTAAGGAAATACTAAATAAATTAGTAAATTCAATTATGAAAATTATATCGTTTTTACAAAATATGTTCTAATGGTGTTTCTTGTTGACTAAACTTTTAATTCGATTTAGACAAAAATTGTTACAATAATACTGCTTTTTTGTTTAACTCAAAATAAAAATTTATTACTTTTAAATTAAATAAATTTGTTTCTTGGTTTCTTTGTAAATTTTTGAAAAAAATAATTCACGTCTTGCATAATAAAATTATACAAAATAAAGTAATCTCTATATTTTTGTTTGTTTTAAAAATTAGTTTTTATTTTACAGGTTTATTTTAAGTTTTTTTTATCAATCCCTCTTCCCTCCTTTAAATTTTGTTAAATTTGTTTATTCAAAAAATCAATGTAAGTTAAAACAAAATTTTCGATTATTTAGTGAAAAAAACTATTTTTTTATTTACTTCCGACTATGTCTTACTTTCTAACTATAAGATATAGGAATCTTCCTTGACTATTGTATTTAGAATCCAACTAATTTTACATTTTTTTTCTTTTTTAATTAATAATTTAAAGAAGAAATACTGTTAGAATTAAAATTTGAATTCAACTTTTTTTATATATCAATAAAAATGTAATTTAATTAAAATTAATTCTGTAAAGGCCAAAAAAAAGATTGAAAGAAAATTGCGCATTGCTTGAAGGTTTTTATTATATTTTGTTCATCACTTTCACTTTTTTTATTCTTTATTATCTTTTTCTTTACTTTTCATTCATTTTGTTTCTTTTGTTTGGTTACAACATTTTTTATTTTCGTAAAACAGGCAGTTATGTGTAGAAAAAAATTGAATTTTTGCAAGAAAATATTTTCCACTTTTCTTTTTACTAAGTTGACATACGTAAAATTTTTACTTCTGTTTTGTCATCTTTTTCATTTTTCACTAAAAAAATTGAAGAAAAAGTGCCACTAATTTGAGTCACCAACGATTAAGTCTTTGCTTAAAGTTTTTTCTTACGCAAAAGGAATTCTTTTTTGCTTACTTTTCTTTATTCGTTTAGTCTTCATTTTTATTCTTGCTTTGTTAGTACGTTAGAAGAATAAAAAAAATAACTTTTATTTTAAAAATACTCTTTATTTTTTTATTTATTGTTTTTAATGGCTTTAATGGTTTTTAATTAAAGACAGTTATTATTAACTTTAGCAACGGAATTGCTAATTTTCTTTAAGTTTAAATTAACATGTAATCTATTCGTTTAGTTAAAATTAATTTGAGTCTTTTTGTTCTTTATAAGTCAATTTATCTTGAAAAACAAGGCTAATATTTATAACTTTTTCAAGTACAAACATTAAAAACTTTTTAGTATAAAGTTTATAAAACTTTATAAGATTAAAATAAATGTTTTGTGATTTTATTATCATATGCTTTATTTAGCCTAAACTTGCATTTCTAGTATTTTTGAAAATTATGTGTATTTTATTTATCTTTTTAACTTATAATACACTACCTCTTTATTGTATTTTTTTTGAGATAAAAAATAATTGATGTTTACATATAGTAGCGCTACTATATAAAAATTTATTTAGCTAATTTTTTTGACATTTTGGTTTTAAATTCTAGTTTACTAATAAAAAGTTTGATATTACTTAATTTAATTCAAGTATGACTATAAAAATTAAATAATTATGTTTTTTTTGGGATTAAATGCATCAATTATTAGCTATAAATAATAATTTTTTTAATTAATAAATTTAACGACTTTAAATATAAAAAATATTTTTTGAAACAATTGTAGGTCTTATTGAGTTTTTAATTTTGTTCTCAAATTTATATGTAATACTTAAAATATTTAAATCATATATGATAGATCTCAAATATTTTCAAACCTTTCTCGAGTCGAACTTTTTTATACCTATAACCCTTTTTAAATTTAGTTATTTAAAAAATAAAAATTCTTGCGGTTTTATGCAGTTTTAATTTTTAAAAATAATCTAATTTAAAAATATGTCTAAATCTTTTGAGTTTTTGATCGTATTAAGCCTCTTAAAGACTGTATGACACCCAAAAATCAGTAGACTTACTTCTTAGACACGAATTTTTCATACTTTATTCTTTGTTTAATTTTATTTAGTATTAGAAACATTGAGAAAAAAAAGCAAAGTTGCTAATTAAAAAATGTACTTTTTAGTAAAGGCACATCCTTTTGGCATTCCGTTGCCAAGCAGCATTGAAATAAATAAATTGCTTTTTTTACTGCTTATTTACTCTTCTCTTTATCATTTTCCGTTTTTTCTTTCGATTATCTTTAACAACTAGCTGTCAAATAGAAGGAAGAAAAATTGTTTTAAATGTTTTAAAAAATATTTAAATAATATTTCATAAATTTATAAAAATCGCTCTGGGTATAACAAAGTAATATCTGTTTTTTAATAAGTTATTTAGACAATTTTTTTACTGAATTATATTTTAATTTTCTAATTGTAGTCTTATATAATAATTAAAATGTACTAAAAAATTTATAAGTAAAAAATGTTCTCAATAAATTAAATATGCAGAAATGTATAACAGTATTAAATGCATAATTGGACATTATGATAGTTAAGAAAAAATAATAATTATGGTATTATGGTAAAATGTTTACTTTTACCTTAATTATACTTATATTGTAAGTTCTTAAAGCTGAACTAAGATTGACGTTTTATACAATTGCTGTAAAAACTAAAGTTGCAGTTTTTTATTGTTTATTTTTGTATTTAAAGAAGCACATATATTAGGTCATCGCATAATTTTCCCGCCATTTTATAAAAAAGTTTTATTTTATTATTTTTTACAACAAAAAAAACAACGATATCAAATTAAGTATGCACCATTAGCATCTACTACTTGCCATTTATTGGGTAATTCTAAAATTCCTCTAGCGTAGAAGACCGATCGAGGTCCGTTTTGAGATGTGCTTCGTTGTCGAAATGCTTATCCCGCAAGTAATCGCTCAGAGCCAGAAATAGGTGGTAGTCCATTGGCGCAAGGTCTGGTGAGTACGACGGATGTGGCAGAATTGTCCAGCCAAGCTCCCGAATTTTTTGGCAAGTTTGCTTTGTGATGTGTGGTTGAGCATTATCATGAAGAAAGTAAACTTTGTCCTGTTTTCCGTTAAGTTGTTCTTGTCCAATTGCTCACAGTAGTCATCGGCAGTAAGTGTCCGTCCGTATGGGAAAAGCTCCCAGTGCACAATTCCTTTGACGTTCCATTAAACTGAGAGCATAACCTTTTTGTGTTCCTACGTGTTGAGCCATTGAAGCTTACGTGTGTGGTTGACGTAGAGGACCCACTTCTCGTCGCCGATAACCAGATTCCTTAGCCAGTCGAACGTGCGTTTAAAAGCCAGAAGTTGCATACACGTGTTGACTCGCATAGTGGCTTGAAAAGTTGAAAGTTCGTGTGGTATCCAAGCTCCAAGTTTTGATGATTTTCTAAGACGATGCAAATGTCGAGCAATTGTACTATGGTCGTGTCCTAGTAGCTTTTCGAGTTCGTGTAGCAATCGTCGCGGATCCTCTTCAACTAGCTCCAGAAGACGCGATTCATCCAACTCCACTGGGCGGCCACTATGCTATCCTTCTTCGAGATTGAAGTCACTCTTTTTTGAATTTGGCGAAACAAACTTTTGCGGTGTCGTATGAAACCGTTCCATCACCCATCCTGCTGCAAATGTTTTGTACTGCTTTGACTGGTTTGCACTTGCCCAGGTACTCGTAAAGCGTGCGAATCTGCTTCCTGTCGATTTCAATTTTCTCCGTCATAGCGATCATCAATTCCAAATTTTAAAATACTATTGAATGCATTACTAGGCAGGCTTTATATACTTATTAAAAGAAAATATCCAGAAAGTAGCAGAAAAAAATTTTTGGAAATGGCGGGAAAATTATGCGCCATTTTTTAAACTTATTAATTATCAGTGCGCCCAAAATCCAAAAAAATCAATTAAGAACCCAAAAAACCCACTTTTCAATTTCGTCATATTTAATACAAAATCAACACATTTTAACCATAAAAGTCTTAAATAATCAAGTCATTTTCACACAAATCCATCCACCAGATTAGGACACCCAAAAACCCGCTAACAGAAAGTTTAAAATTATTAAGAAATTTAAACTTATAAAAGTATTACATTTAAGAATTCGTCAGATATGCATGTCCATGAGCTAAAGTATCAATTTTATTCTGGCGCACCAGAATAAAATTGAAAACCCACATTTTGGTTTTTTTAGGGACGTGATAACTGGATTTTCGCAATATTCTTCCAAAGCTAAATTAAAAATTATTTCAGGGAAAATAAAATAAATGCAAACCTCAGTACGGTTCTCCAGCTTCGGCGTCTCAGCATCTGAAATTAGAAAAAGAGATATACAAACTGGTACATTAGTGAAATTAACCTTCTCAAAAAAAGTAAGCTGGAAGAATCAGGCCGTTGGCGAATGATGACTTGATGGTAATGTCACAATCATCTGACCCACTACAGATGACCAACAGTCGACCTTCACCATGGCATATCTTCTCGACAACAGGCCCGAGGAAATGCATCAGGTGATCCACACAAATAATTATGACTTGTTCGGCCAGAAATCACATCATTTATGATAAAGTGAGAGTATTCTAGAGAACGGAAACCCTAAAATGATAAACATGAGCACTCTTAAACCATAATACCCACCAGCATTACATATTCCGCTCCTCGATCACACATTTCGGGTACAAGAGTTCCACGGAAAACTACTTTTAAAGATTGAATGATGCAGACGTCTTGTCGCCAATTATAAAACTCCATCCGTGTTATATGCTTCTGGTTGTTGCAATCAATAAACTCCAAAATAGTCTTTGCAGCTGCTTCTTTCAATTTCTTTTTTTATCCTCAATGGACTTTGAGTTTCAATGTATAAGCTTCTCGAAATTCATCATCACCATCGTATTCTTTCAAGAAACAATTAAGTTCACTCGCAGTTTCCATTCAGATCTGTACCGTTGTAAATCTGGGATCTCATGCAAACACATCATGATCATCCAATAGAGTAGCAGCGGCTTTATCGTCCTAAAATGGAGAAGATGGAAATTGGAAAAAATAAGAAATACCTCATTTAAGACAGAACACTTTCTCTGACGGCTTGTCTCACCTAAAATGGTTAATAAAAGATTGATAAATTTATTTGTAAATCATACTAACCTTCGACATCCTGTGGCGAAGCAGGTCGAGAAGGCATATTGTCTGACTCAACATAAAACTTAATGCCTTGCCAATTGTTTGGAAGCAGAAACGCCGTACCTGTTTCATTCATCCTAAATTAATTGAAATATAATCAAATATAATCCAAAATGTAATTCAAAATGTAACTTACTCGCATCCCATTCGACGACCATCAATTTCGTAGCATAACGCAACAACCGAATCGTGTGGAAGAAATTGGCTTGTAATAGTGCTCCGAGTTAGCAAGTTGTTTGAAAGAGCCATTTTGACGTCTTTTTCCAACATTTTTATTCGAATTGCTTGCGCCATTATGATAGTCAAAAGAATCTAAAAACAATTAGTTTACAATGGAAACAATAGATTAGTTGCTTTTGAATAATGAATTTTTAAAAAGAGAAAAAGAATGTTATTAAACTAGCGATTTGTATATTATTCTCACGCACAAAAAGCAAAAATCATAAATTTGTATAGGTTAAAGATGATAAATAATACAACTAGCGTCTATAAAGCCACAAACAGGCAAAAGCGTTTGATATGGAAAAGCAAAATGTTTACCAGAAAAAAGTATGAAAAACGCGCCATTTCAAATGTGTATTAAAAAAAGAAAGCGATTGTTCAAATTTCATCATTTATAAATGTCCTACTTCAATCTAAATCTTACCTCAAATGAATCAATTTATGAGTACTCATTTTCACAGGATTTTTTAGATAAAAAATATGAAATTGGATTGGTAAAGTTAGATGGCAGTTTAGATATTAGTAGTAAAGATACAACTGACCAAAACAACAATCAAGTTAGCTCAAAATCTGATAATATTTTTATTTGGTGTAATCTCATAGACGATTCTTACATCAACAACAAAAGAATCAATGCAATATATAGGTTTAAAATTAATGATTATGAAGATGTTAGTGATGAACCTATAACCATAGTTTATCGTAGAGTTGCACATACACCAAATAAAATAGTTCTAAAATTGATTGATATTAATAACAACGTAATTAAATTTGATAAAATTAATCTGATTGTTGAATTGCATATAAAGGAACTAGCTCTTTAGAGTCTTTAGAAACTCTCGCTTTTCTTTTACTTTTTGTTTTAAATCTTTAGTCAAAGAGTTTATGTACTTTTTATTCTCTCTCGTCAATTTATTTTTATTTGTTACTTCTGTTTCTGTTTGAGTTTCTTGAACATGAAGCAACTCAATTTTGTGACCATCTTTCTCTTTATTCATAAGAGTATAATTTTTAGTATTACCATCAAAAATTACTAGCGTCATTTATTAACAAAAATTATCCCTGATCTAAGAAAGCAATTGATGGGAATTCATTAGAAGTAATTTTTCTTTTGAGTGTATTTAATTGAATTTTTTCACTTTGATAGACAACTGGTTCATGAGGCGTTTTATGATGATTCTTCTTTCGTTTATACTAAAAAAAATATGGTGATGCTAAATATACCAGTGATCTTGCGATAAAGATATAAACTAAACTAACGCCAATTGTTACATATATTCTCCAATAATATGATTTAAATATGCTATCAATTTCGTTTATTATTTTATGAGGAATCATGGAATTCTGTTCATTTTCTTTTAATTCTATTCCAACGTTAGATTCTTGCCTCATTTCGTTTAACAATTCCTCTTCAACATAAGTTTTGATATCATTTAGAATGTGCTCCTTGAAAATTATCTTGTCATTTAGAAATTGAAGATTATATTTTGGAGATAATCGTTTTGCGACCATTTCCGGAGGGAACGTTGAATTAATTTCATTTATTGTACTTGGAAGCTGATTATATTTATAATAATCAATTTCATTTGTGATTACGTTATCTTTAAAATAAAAGAAACTATCGAATTATTGTTGAGAAAAAAAAAGAAGAAGATTATATCTAATCAAGCCAAAAAACATAAGAATAATAGTGGAATAGATGAGATGAATAAAATGTTTTCTAGCATTGTTATTAATCCTGAGAAAAATAAGCAAGTTTTTTTATGTACAAAAATAAAAAGATAAAAGATATTAAACTACATAATGATTTCAAGCCTATTTTCAAAGAAGAGGACGAAAGAAATTATACTAAAGAAGAGCTAGTAAAAATGAAAAAGAACAATAAAGAAGGAATTAGATTTAATGGAGTAGATAGTATCACAGTGAAAAACACAGCAGATAACGTAGTCGTAATGAATAAAACCGATCACAAATTAGTAAAAAATAAGTAATAAATCCTAATATATTTTTGGATTTAAGTCTCCGGCTTGTAGCTAACTAACTCTTCCTCATAATATTTACCTTTAACGATGTTGTCGCTACTATCCTTAATTTGATAAGTAATAGGGTTAGACTTATGGATTTTACTAATCGCACAAATTTCATTACTAAAATTTTGTTCATAGCCTTTATCAAATAGCTTTTTATTAATTTTTATCCTAACATTGTCACCAATTTTATAAAAAATCGTTGATATTAAAGTTTATGGAGGTTATAATGCTGGTGTGAAGTTTAATGATTATATAATTAAGATGTGTGACTATTTAATTAATCTAGAAGACAAAAATATGAAAAATTTAACGAACGAGCAATGGAACACATTTAATAAAAGTACAACATATCTAGAATGCAAACTAGAATGACCGTTATGTAATAACTGTGATTTAAGAAATAAGAAATCAAAATTCATTCCTGTGTTTTTTCATACTTTGAAAGGTTATGACTCTCATCTCATTTTGAGTCCAATAAATGAAGACGTAATCAAAAGTTCAAAGATAGATGTAATTCCAAACAATTCAGAGAAATATTATCTGTTTTAGTTACAGGAAACCAAGAAATGAAAACTCCCAGTTGACTTACGAAATCAAATTTTTGGATACCTTCTCATTTATGACATCAAGTCTGGACTCTTTGAGCAAAAATTTAACTAATGATCAATCTAGAAGCTCAAAGAGCTCATGAGAAGAAAAGAAATTTATCCATATGAGTACATGAATTCTTTCAAAAAATATTGTGAAACTGAATTACCGAATAAGGAAATGTTTTATGATACGTTAAATCATAAAATTTGTTGTACTAAAGATTACATATTTGCGAAGTTAGTCTGGAAGCAGATGGAATGTAAAAATTTAGGTGATTATACAGATATCTATTTAGTTAATGATGTTCTGTTACTCGCTGATATGTTTGAGACATTTAGAGATACATGTTTAAAACACTATAAATTAGATCCATGCTGGTATTATACCTCACCTGGATTAGCTTGGGATGCGATGTTAAAAATAACTGGGGTAAAATTACAGACAATTAAAGATTATAATATGTACTTATTTATTGAAAAAGGAATGAGGGGAGGGATGGTAAATGCTGTAAAGAGATATTCAAAAGCTAATAATAAATATATGCTCGACTATAATCCTGATGAAATAACTAAGTATTTAATGTATTTAGATGCAAATAATTTGTATAGTTGGGCAATGATTCAAAAATTACCTCAAGATGATTTAAAATTTGAAGAAAACGTTCCTCAGTTAACATGAACTAAAAAGATACATTCATAAATTGAATAAGATGGAAAGAGGATGCATTTTAGAAGTTGATTTCAGAATTACATAATAAACACAGCGACTTTCCATTTTGTCCACAAAATATTATGGTTAATCAGCAAAAAGTTACAAAATTAATGAATACATTATTTGATAAAGAAAAGTATGTAATTCAATATAAAAATATAAATTTAAGCACTGAATCACGGTTTGAAGTTAAAGAAAATACATCGAATTTTGACGTTTATAGAAAGTAATTGGATGGAAAAATATATCACACTGAATATAAATTTAAGGAAAGATGCAAAAAATGATTTTGAGAAAGACTTCTTTAAATTGATGAATAATGCAGTCTTCGGAAAAATAATGGAAAATATTCGAAATCGAGTGGATATTCGATTAGTAACTGACGAAAACAAGGCTCTAAAATTGATAAGAAAGCCAAACTTTAAGAAAGGTATAATAATTAATGAAAACTTGTTAGGTATTGAAATGGATAAGACCATTTAGAATTTGATAAACCAATTCATGTAGGATTTAGTATTTTAGATTTGAGCAAATATTTTATGTCTGAATTTTATTATGATGTTATACTAAATGAATATAGAGATAAATTAAAATTATGCTATCAACATACTGACAGCTTAATTTATGAAGTAGAAATTGAAAATATTCTAGAACCCAGCGCTTTGCCCTTAAAAGAATGGTTTGACTTTAGTGATTATCCAAAAGATCATCCACTTTATGAGAGCAATAAGAAAAGTTTAAAGATGAGTTGAATGGAAGAGAAGGAGTATTTTTAAAACCAAAGCAATATGCCTTAAGAATTGATGAGGAAAAGAAAAAATCAAAAGGAATTAAAAAGAATGTAACCAAAACTTTGAAATTGGATGACTTTAAAAAATTTCTATTATAAGGAAAAGTTACTCGAAGAGAGCAATTCATAATCCAAAGTTGCGTTAAATGAAGATGATAGAGAAGAGTTTAAAAGATATATTCTTGAAAATAAAATTGGTACTTTAGCTCATGGGCATACGTTAACAATTTCTTAAACGCATCATTTTTTGATAATTATTGGCTTGAAGCGTTTAAAAAATGATTTTGTCAAATTGAGGTTTTGGATATTGGTTGCGCTAGAAATCTAGGTTATAGAGTACGGTGAAAATTCCTTTATTATTGGCTTGGTGTTCAATTTAGTGAAAACCAAAATGTGGGTTTTTGGGTGCGCCAGAATAAAATTAATACTTTAGCTCATGGACATGCATATCTTACGAATTCTTAAATGTAATATTTTTATGCGCTAGGGATCTGCGGTGTTGACTTACATAATTTTTTGGTAAAAAAGACTTAAAGGTAGTAAAAATTGAAAAATTTGGATTGTGGGTTTTTCTGGGTGCGCTATGGATTTGCGTAAAAATGACTTGATTTTGTATTAAATATGACAAAATTGAAAAAGCGCCAGAGACGCTCATTGTATACTACTTCAACTATTTTTTATTTTTCTCAATACTATAAAATAACGATAGATTTTATTTTACTTAACAGCAATGAATAACAAAACAAACAAACATCACCGCTAAAGACAACACTTTAACGGCGGGTGCCACCAATACCATCATCAGCAGCATCTGTGGCTCTTTTCTCACGTTTTCCTTTCAAGCGTTTATCAGCACGCACACGACGTAAGTGACAGTAAACGTCAAAGTTTTTAAGTTGTTCAGTGACTTCACGAACTTTTTCGCGTCTAGCAATTTTTTTGATCGGAAGGACTGGACCACGCAATTGATATGCAAGTTTCAATTCTTCAGGCTAAATAATTTTTATACAAAATATTGTAAAATAATATTCCGCTTGGCCAAAATATTGAACACTAAATAACACTGCATAAATTATTTTCTTAGAAGACAATTATAAAGATGAATAAAGTACATTACATTAATAGTTTAAGCAATAAATTTTTTAATATTATAACCACTTTAAGCTGAAAAAATACTGCTCGCCTGTAATAAAATCAACTTAAAGCTCTCCTATACAATATAAAGCTCTAAAGAATCAAAAAACAAGATTGCTTCGATTCATAAAAACATAACATAATTCTAACCTAAATAAAACTTTATACACTAGAAGAATTATAGTTAATAAATATAATCCAGAATTTTAAGATTCAAAACTTTACAAAAAGCCTAAAAATTTAAAGTAAAACTTACACTGCTGTCTCCCTTCTGAGGCTTATTTAACTTCTTAGGGAAAATAATAAGTCTTGAACGATATTCCTTTAATCGCTGGATATTCTTCTAAATAAAAAAAAATAAAAATCTTGACACAAGACTTTTTTAGATAAAAAAGGTATTAAAAATATCAAGAAAAAAATGGACAATTTTTTCTCATGATATGACATTTATAGTTTTAAACAAAAAACTTAACTTAAGAGAAACACTACTATTTTATAATCTTAAAACATAGGAAAACGATAAACTTATAGTAATAAACCTGCAAAGATTCGATTGATTTATTAGTACGGCGATAATCAACGGCTATTCCAAATGACCGGGCAACATCTTTAGACAATCCAGCACCTTTTAATTCTTCTAATGTAAATCCACGTCCAAAGCGAGCCTTTGTATTATATCGAATAGAGGGACAACGAACAACTGGACGTAGAGGGCCAGAAGCTGGCCTTGGTGCAATAGCAGTTGCCTTCGCAATACGAGCCTGACGTCGACGAAGTTTGCGAGCAGGTTGGTTAAACCACGTTTTAATACGCCTCTGCCAATGCTTATGGAAATGCGCATTTGGAATTACATTATTTCCAGTAGGAGCCATCTTTTAGAAAATCTTGAAAATGTTACTAAAAATTGAAACGTTTCAATACAACTATTAATAATACAAAGCAAAA
>JANSTW010005786.1:0-16059 GCA_027564275.1 Diadocidia ferruginosa | reverse complement strand
AAGAACTTAATACGCCGTTGCTAACGACCTAAAATTGAGTTATATATTGTACATTAAAAAAAAATCTTGCCCCCCCCCAACAATTTCTTGAAATGACGTCCCTGGGACCACGGTGCTAACATTTTGTTATTGTAATTTTGAGTTGGCCACTCTCAAGTAACACAATCCACTCTACCCAAAACTTTTCTTCCAAGTCAATGTTTAAGTCTAAATTAAAATACTTTAAATACTTTATAATATATCCGATTTACTTCAACTTATAAACACCGCACACAAATCGCTCAGAAAACTGCATTACCTTTACTTACGCGCCTGCACCGCGGCCATATTTTAATTCCATCTAGCTATGACATTTCATTTGTATGCTAACCTAAAAATTATTTAAGGTTTTTTTATGTATGTTTGATACATAAATTGTAAATTGTAATATATAAATTAATAGTTTACCGAATGTCTCAAATAAATGGTAAGTGTTTGAAATATTCAATTCGAAAGATTGCGAAATCTGTTGCATGTTTTAAAATTGGCCACAATAGCTATTTGCGCCACTGCAAGTGAAAAATAAAGTTTTCGCGGCCCAAACCACACAACATGAATCTATCTGCAAATCAATTTTTTTCCCTTCGTCGCTTTCATGTTTCGTGCAAGAAAATATTGTGCATGTTACCATTATGTTGCCAGAATATATAAAATAATAGAGAATTATCAAAAATATTTAATGTAATTTGGATGTTTATTATAAACGTAAATTTGCACTGCGCGAGTTCTTCTCAAATCATAGTTTTCTAAGGTGATCTAGATTTTGTTTGCGGGAAAACAAGTCTTCAAAATGTGTACAGGGTGGTGCAGAAGGTATTGAGAAAATTATGCTGTAGTGCTAGAATACAATAATGTTTTATAGTTCTAAACAAATTGTGCAATCAAGCCAATAAACTTTATTTCGATTGAATCCGAAAATGCAAAATGTTAACCAAATTTATCGAATCTATTTTCTAGATGATACAAATTCCAAAGGTATTCGTACAAATCCTATTATAAAATCAAGTATGCTGCGTCCATCGGCCTTACAATTGGGTAGTTCGTCTAGCAGTACTGGCAACGGCAATGATCAACTACCATCATCAACGTCAAAATCAAATGTCCTAAAACCAACTCTATTCAAATCTCCTAAACTAGCGGAAGTTGCTGCATCAACTGGTGAAGATGAAATATCAACTACAACACATTTAAATAGTACGGGTAGCGAAAATACACCGTCAGGGTCAGCAGCAAATGGTGTTGAAGAGGTTGGTTTTTTAATTTTCGTAATTTACAAAAAATTAAAGTTTTTACTTTACAGCCAAAACCTTCATCAGATCCAATATTCGCCATTTCAAATAATGGTTTCCAAAAATCTAATTTATTTGTCACAGCGAAAACAACAATTCCAATTAGTGAAAACGTTGGTTTTGTTTTCGGAGAAAATGTTCACGAACGAGTAACTGGGGCCGATTCCATATTAACAGCAGACAGCGCTAGTTCAGCTAAATTGGCCAGCAGTAGTAGCAGTGGAGCCAGTGGATCGGCGGGTGGAGGAAGTGGTAGCGGTGGAGGCAGTAAAAGTGATGGTAACGAACTTTTTGCCATCGCTGGTAGTAGTAAATCGAGTGACAATCAAAAGCCATTAGTCGAAGCAAGTGTAGAGTCATTGAACGAGGTTGCACGTGTCTATGAAGAAAGTCGTGCGCAAAAGCGAAAATACGAAGAAGTGGAAACGTTTACCGGAGAAGAGGATGAAATTAATGTTTTAGATGTTAACAGTAAATTATTTGCATTCGTCGCATCAAATTGGGAAGAACGTGGACCGGGCAGCTTGCGTGTGAACGATTCAAAAGAGAAAAAATGTTCTCGTGTCGTTTTTCGTACATCCGGAAATTTACGAGTTTTGTTAAATACAAAGGTAATTTCGAAATAAATTTTCTATTATTTTTTCAAATGTTATCATTTTTTCTGCTACAGGTATGGCCGGGAATGGTGGTCGAAAGACCGAGTCAAAAAAGTTTACGCTTAACCGCCATTGACTCTGCTGGTCAAATAAAAATATTTTTGGCAATGGTAAGTAAAGCATAGCGCACACTAGAGCGATAGCAAGTGACGCGGCAAGAAGAGTTTGTTATTTAACATATAAAACAACATCAAATATTTCTTGTTTTACATTTAAAAAAAACTAACTTTTCTTCGCATCGATATCTATCGCTATAGTGTGCGCTATCCTTAAATCTTTGTTTTAGTTTATTATTTTACTTAAAATATCTTCATCCACATTCAGGCTCGACCCGATGACATTTCAAATTTATACACACAACTGTCGAATCGTATCGAAAAAGCAAAGTTGAGTGCAGACAATGACACTGCTGACTGCAAACCCCCAAAACTTGAAAAGTCAGATAACTGATAAACAACACACCTAAGCGAAATTACAATTTTTTTTTTACAAATCCTTTAAAAGTATTTTTGTATTTTTGTTATAAAGATTTTTTTTTAATTGTTGTGATTTTTTAAACTTACTGAGAAGCAGCCGGAAATTCCATTTGTTTGTATAAAAAAAAAATTATTAAAAATCACTCAGCATAATATTAAAATATCGAAGAAGAAAAATTGCATCCCAACTTCATTAGCATTTAGTTGATAATAATTGAAAAAAAAATATTATTATAAGTTTAACAATGAAAAAAATATTTGTAATAACAATTTTGTTAGATTGTTTTGTTGGCTCTACCCACTCGACAGAGAGCTAACTATATGAAAAATATTAAAAATTGTGCATCATTTTCTCTTAGAAATAAGAAATTTAAAAAGTAAAAAATTAATAAAAATAATAAATGAAAAGAAATGTTTTGACTAGATAGGGAAAAATGATCTATAGAACTTTTAGGGAGAGTTGAAGGCAGATGCTTTAGACGAGACAGAGGCCTATAGAATAACAAGTAATAAGTTATGTAATTATGTTGTGGAATGTAATGAATTCCTATTATATATCTTTTTTATGGTAATATTTGGTTTCGTTCGGTGTTATTATATAATGTTCGTATTGCGATGATTTCCATTAAGTTCGATTTTTCTAAAATTTTTGGATCCAGTATCGAATGATTCGTAAATTTCCAGCGGTTCAAATAGTTTAAAACTTTAAAACGCTTATAAAGATAATTATAATATGATAAATTGTACGATATCATCCCACAAATTTCAGATCTTACGAATCGTAATAATTTTCTCTGAAACTTGTAAAGAATTACAGTAACCTGTACCTACTCTATATAAATCCTAAGACAATCGCAATGACATTGTGTACTGTTTAGTCTTAAATAACTTACATAGAATATAGTTGTCGGGTCTACTGTACACCATCCCATCACTTGTGGTTTATTATTTGTAATTCCTTTCGACTGGTCATCTTGTCCTATACTTCTAAAGTGCGATAATTCTTTCCAATTCCTAGAGATCATGCTATTCTTTCCACTCAGTTTTGACTGCCTGCAACGTTGTTCGACGCTATGAAGCCTTGATTCGGCCAGAGCTACATCTGTGTCTGACTCCAGCGTCACCATCGCTGAATGACACCACTCGGTTTTCGAATCCAGTTCTACTTTCAACATCTTATCATTGTATAAATTTTGTCAACACCATTTTTCCTTCACAGATCCTCAAAACATCTGAAATTCGGAATAGAATATTTTGTTTTAAGTTTGCCTCAAATATTTGTTAACAAAAATTTTGAGACGTACGAATTAATAGGGTTTTTTAATATTAATTTTCTAAGTTTCGCAACCAAATAATAAAACGGAGAACCACCGTCAAATGTTCAGAAATCTTGCCGAGCTTTTTGAATTCGGCTGCCTTTTGATAATATGTCGCTTTCTAGATATAGGAAACTCTTTAAAATTTAAATCATTTATTTGCTTGCTAGTACAAAATGTTGTACCTATATAATCTTTGAATAGTTAATTTTTAAGCAAACTTTTCTATGTACTGTAAACAAGTAAGTGGCAAGTAAATTGGCGTAACTTAAACCCGTCCATGTCTGTTCTTTAATGTGACAAAAGACATATCATTAACAAGACAAATGTATTTGGTCAAATTTATTCTCAATTAGGCCTAGTCAGTCTCAGCACTTGCAACTCGTGGTCTCATCATCAGTATGACTAATAAACTTCCCTAAAACGAGTAGAAACAAGAGCGACGAAAGAACACACCCCTGAATCTAGCTTGTTTTTGTCGTAAAGTTCTATCGAGTTTCTGACATGAATTGAGATTATTTTGTTAATCGTATTAAGCTTATTCCCGCCAATTTAAAAGATTCTAAGTTCACATTTTCAGCAATTTTAAGACTAGACCTTTCGTAAATATATATGGAATCGCGCGCCCGATTTTTAACCTTAACGCATGCAGGGCCAAATTTTTTCGGGGAATTGTCCTTTCGGAGAATTGTCGTTTCGACGAATTGTATTTTCGAGGAATTTACTTTTCGAGGAATTCGGTTGGTTGCAGTGGCAGGTCCAGAAAGACTAGCTAGACCACAATTATCCAAAAAAATGTCGTTTTGACACCACGTAAACGAGAACCTTGTAAACCAAATTAAAGTATAAGAAATTATAATCAACTTGTGGAATTAGGGAAACCCAGGAGCTCCTTGATCTCCGTGACAGCTAACTGAGCTAAGTCTGTAACTATGTGATTACCTAAAAAACTAAGTCTATCCCTGCAAAGAGCGGGGCAATATATAAGAAAGCGTTCGATTGTCTCTGGTTCGTCCACAACACAACAGCCGCGACACAGCTCGTTGTGTGAGATGCCCAGTCTGGCCGCATAGACGCCGATGGCGCAGTGTCCTGAGATAATTGCAACAAGTCTGGAAATATTCAAACGAGACAGATACATAAGTGCGTTTGTTCTCTTTTGTTTGTACGAAGGTTAGGTCAACCTGGCCTTACAAGAAATAGTTCTACTCCACCTCAAGTCCGTTAATTTCAAGAAATGCAATTTAATACGTTCCTTAATTAAGTTTAAGGAAGGGAGAACTTTTCAAGCTAGATCACTATCAAGCAATGAGCTATGACCAGGAACCCGAACCAGAGTAACATCATACCGATCGCCAATAATTGAAAGTTATTCATGGCATTTTTTAACCAGTTTAGAGATATTCGAAGAAGTTAGAGCAAGAATAGCAGCTTGACTGTCGACAACAATAGCTACACTGTGAAAGTGTCCATGACCAGTGCGAATTACTTATAACACTCCACCTTTGATATCAGATAGACAAAAGGGCAAATGATCCCTAGGGTTACTCGCTTTGGAGTAAAGGACACGATAAGTCGATAATGATGATAAGGATCTAAGGACATTACTAACTTAAAATTAAACTAAAGTATGGTATATTTTTAAACTTAACTACATTTTTGTTTCTTCAAATAAATAAAAAATAATCTTAACAATTTAAAAAAAAATTAATTTACAACAGTCGTTGGCCCGCCACCGGGAGATGATTTTGTTTTTGCCGATATTATTGTTGTTACCGTTGGTGGCGTACTGGTTGCGTCCACTTCTTCATAGTGGACATACTCGACACTTTTATCTTCGGCCATATTAACATAGCGATTTTCTTCCGGCAACAAATCCCGTCCATGGTAAACTTTCAAATGTGCTTTGTATCTGCCGAGTTAAGAATGGAAAATATTTTAAATTAAATAAATTAATAATAGTGTAAGGAAATATTAAACAAAGTAGGGCAAAGGTACCAGTGATTGACACCTGTTGAATTTCATTCATAAAAGACATCCTATACGTATAAGTCCAACGTTTTAGACTTTTAAATTATGATGATAACATTATAAAAGCCGTAAATATTATTTTTAAAGTGGAATTCTTATTTTTACGATTTAAATGCATAGGATGCGAATCATTGGAACAGATGCCAATCACTAGAACCTTTGCCCTATTTTTATATATAAAAATCATCTTCAGAAGAAATCTTAAAATGTTACGAACCATACAATTGTTTAGGGTTAATATTTTTTTAAAAATAAAAATGGTTTTTGTGTAACGTAAAAGTGTGTTTTAATCCAAATATTCTTTAACAACAATTTTATATCGTTTAAATAATTTAAATAATAATGCTTACTTATCTCGACGCACAAACGACACGTTACACTCGTGACATGTGAACGGTTTATCGTCTGAATGTGTAAACATATGCATTTTAAGTGACCATTGTTTTGAGTATTCCTTATTACAAACATAACATTTATGTTTTACCCCTAAATGTGTGTCCATGTGTCGGTCTAAGTGACTCTTTTGCTTATAACGATTCGGGCATCGATCACATACGTACGGCTTTTCGCCAGTATGCTCACGTCGATGCAATATTAAATACGAAGCGCGACTAAATTTCTTGTCACAATCGGGACATTTTACATTTTTTCCCGTATGTAAAGTCATGTGAGTCTTAAGAATTGTATTTTGTGAAAAACATTTTCCACAAAATTTGCAAGCATATGGCTTTTCACCGGTATGAACACGTTTGTGACATTTTAGCGCATTGCCTTGAGCAAAAGTAAGGCCACACTCCAAACACTCATATGGCCGTTCGCCAGTATGAATGCGATGGTGACTGCGTAGGCGGAATTCGGTGGCAAATGATTTTTCTGTATGGACATTTTCAAATCAATTAAATTATAACAACAACAATTGGTTACAAATACTTACCACAAAGTTCACAACTATAATTTCGTTCACCCGTGTGCGTAAACGTGTGTATTCGGAGACGTTGATTTGTTGTAAAGCCCTTACCACAGATCGAACAAAGAAATCTATAGGAAAATAAATGATCAGCAAAGAAAATCTTTTTCAATTATAATTCTTACTTAGCATCTGGTTTTTTATTTGCATGTGATATAAGATGATGATTTTGTAGACCATTCTTGCTGGTATACGTTTTATCGCAATGATCACATTTAAAGGGTCGATTAGCTAGAAAAATAAAAATAAAAATTAGATGTGTGGTATTGAATATAACATATCGGTGCTATAAAATAAGAATAGCAAATCTAAATTTGAGCGAGTAACATTTCAGCACCACCAAAGACTAACTAATTCGGACCATCACAAGCGAGAAGGAAACCATTAGAAAAAATGTAGTCCATTTCTGATTCCTGAAATGATTTTTGTGATTTTTGAAATAATTTGCCTTATGACTTCCCAATCGCAAAAGTGTCCATTTGTTCGGACAAAAAAATGGGTTTTTGGTTTTAAATTAAACGTATGACTATTAGAGGTTATCATTATCGCACCCTTTACTCTAAAGCGAGATAGCGTAGGGATCATTTATTCTATTTTTTCTGTCATATCTAGAAGTACTAGAAGAAAGAGTCACGACAATAAATCATTTTCATAGTAAACAAGAAGTACTAGTTGGGAGCTTATTTTCGTGGTGAATATTTGTTCCTATATGTTTTGCTAAAAGTACTAGAATAAAGAGTCAGAGAAACTACGTTATTTCGTGAAAAATAAGCCCCAACAAATTTTGTACAGAAATCAAGAACAATTTGACAAAATGTGTATTGAAAATATACCGTCCAGTCCAGGGATCCAATTAAACACACGACACTAACCACTGACTAATTACGCTGCCCTATGATTTTTTTTAAAACAATTTAACAAAAACTTACATTGATGTAACAACAAATGTGCCTTCAATGTCGTCTCTGTTGAGCATAGTTTTCCACAAAAATTACATAAATGCACCGTCTTACCGTTATGCGATGTTTCCATGTGCTTCAGCAGAATTTGTTTATTTTCTAAAATAGTCAAGAGATTAATGAAAGCAGGAACAAATCAGAAACAAAGACTTACTCAATTTTTGTAAACAAATTTCACATTGAAAATAAGTTGCTTCTTTGACTTCCAAAATATCTTCGTCATGGGGCACAAGCACAACAGATTCATCTGGTCTCGGATCCAATGTATCGCTAATTATATGTTCTTCTTCGTCTTCTTCAGTTACGTATTCACCGTCAAATGTTTCCTCTACTTCATTTGCTTCGTCTGTAATTTCATATTCCACAAAGTTACTGCTCGCTTCGTTAGGTTCATAAATGACAAATTGATCAGTTTTACTTTCATTCTCATCATCAATTATTAACTCCTCATTCACAGACTGATCGTCAATAAAACTGTTTTCTTGTTTTAAATTTGTTTCTATAGGGAATTCTTCAGTGGCATTTCTTATCAATTGATTTAATCTTGATTTGGTAGTTCGACGTACTTTTGTTATAACCGACTTTTGTGATTGCTGAAGCTGCTGCGGTGGTGTCGCATTCGCAATTTCTTCTTCATATTCAATTTCAATCACTTGATCACCCAAATTATGATCAGATATTTCTACCAATTGAACATCTTCCTCGGGCAAGGCAGGTTCTTCAGCATCAACAGGTTGTTCGTCCAATATATCGACTATACCATATTCGTTCACATCGGGTTCCAGCTCTACCTTTCGTTCGGTCTTGATAACTTTACGCAATTGACCTTTTAACTTTTGGTCGGAATTTTCACATTTCTTGCGAAAAGTATAGGCAATTTTCAGTTCTTTCATGCATTGCTCGCAAATGGTTTGGGGCATGTTATCATTATGTTCAATTTTAATGTTTGTAATTATTTTAAAACATTCGGAAAATGTGAGGTTATGAGATGATTTGCTGCTGGCATTCGAACCCACATTAAATGGAGAATATAAATTTATAACGTCTCTATTTAGGGCCAGGCACGACCTACAAATTGTACTGAATATGTTCATTTTGCTCAATTGTAAATAATTTATTAAATTAAAGCATAATACAATTTAAATAATTTAGCGAACGATAAACAACACCACCATAGCAAAAAAATTACACAAAAAGCTCTAACAACGCCATTTATTTAATATGTAAACGTCATTTTTTTAAGCTTTTTTCACTGGATGCGTTCAGGGAGATAGCATAGAGTTATCATTATCTAGATTCTATCTAGAGCCTGGATTGTGTTAAGGTAGTATTAGACGTTAATAATTTTACAAGTCTTCATGAAAAATCAGGAAAGAAGGAAAGAGATAGCTTATTAATATTTATTAAAGCAAAATGCGACAGAAAATTAATATTTTATAGCAAATTATGGATACATTTTGGCATTTCAAAATAACATAACCTTAAAAAATCTATATTTTGCGTTCACATCGGTCCGCGACACGTGGAAAAAAAATATTCGCAGATTTTCATATAATATTGGGCATGTTCAATTTTAGTTCAATGAAGCATAGCGCTGGTGCCTAATGTGAAAATTCAATGTAAATTATGTTGTTTTTTTACGGCCATTGTTGCTATTATATATTTTTTTGACGTTTAACATGCCCTATTGACATGACATACTAAAACGGGTTTTCAACAGACGCTGAACAGACGCGCTGATTTGTTCGCTGATTAGATACTGTTTAGCGTCTGAACGCCGGTTGGTCAAATGTCATGTGCTATAAACATTTTATTTTTTCAAAGACCTTTTATAGGAAAGTCTAAGTACAAAGACTTTTTTTGAAACGAAGACTTTTTTCCCCTCAATAGCGGCTTTTTATAGTAAAAGTCTTTGTTTTGTTTCATTCGAGTGTACACATTTTTATATCTTATATTCTCTATCTCTTTACAATTTTTTTTTATTTCCTAAAAAGTCTATTGTCAATAAATAGATTTTGATTAGCTTACGCAATCGGTACACAAATTTAAATGCTTTGGCACAATTTAGTTCCCTTCTTTTACCACCTAAAAAGTATGACTAAACATACAAATTTTGAATACATTTATCGGACAATATTTTTGGACTTATTTTATGTTTGTAACAATAATACTAACAGATTTAATACAACAAACAACATTTTACATTCATTTTTAATTATTCAATTTATTTGATTTGAAAAGTGACCGTTTGTATTTCATTTCAATTTTACGACGGTTTTAGACTGCATACTCATGAAACCTCACTTATTCATATAAAATAAAAAAAAAACATTTTTTTTAAAGTTTTATTTGTTTTAAAATATATCCTATTTAATATTATTTGTGCATTATAGTTATTTGTTTTATTCATTAAAAATATTTAATTAATTCGCTAAATTTACAGCGTAAATCAAGAAAAAATCCGTATTTTTTTAATATTACGCGAATTATATTTTATATTGAATCGGCTAATTTTTGTGCGCCGGTGCAACAGCTGTTGCCAAAAATCAAAACAATGGAAATATTGGACGTTTGAGCTAACTTACATGGATAAATTATGATCTTTTTGACAGTTTTTCCATGCAAATTATTGACTTTATATGGCAAATTGTCTGAATATTCCAGTTATTGTATTTAGTTCTATTATTTATTTTCAAAATATGTTAGCTCTAATAAAATTGACGCTAGAAAATTATTTTAGGAATACTGGGTTCTAAATAACCGTAGTCATTTTAAAAATAGCTACGGACCACGGTGCTAAAATTTTGTTGTTGTAATTTTGAGTTGGCCACTCTCACTTAGTGTGAATATCGCGCCGCGATTTTCTTTGACATTCTTCTTCTTTGACAAAAAATACCGCGTCAAAAAATATATCGCGCGCAATTTTGACATAAACTAATATATATTTGAATTAATTGAATGAATCTTAAAGTTGTAATAATCAAAATAGATTCTTAAATTAATTACGATTAATTTACGTATAACAAAATTATTATCAAACGAGTAAAACATTAGAAATATATGAAAATAAAAATAAATCGCGCGCGATTTTTTATAGTACGAAGTCGTTCTGTGCGCACACCATAAGGAAAACCGCAAATAATAAATTAATATTCAAATAAAAGTTTTTGTAAAACCTGTCCATTATAGTTGCGGTTCATTTTGACGTTTTATATACAGGCAATTAATCTAGTACAATTTGCTTCTATTTATGTTTACAAAATACAAGAAAAAATTATATAATTAGCAGCAGCAGCATGTTACAAAATATTTGTAAATTATTTAATAATCAATTAAATTTCGCTAGTACAATAGTTCGTAATGCTAGTAAAAAGGCTGGCAGCAGTTCGAACAATGTGCCAAGGCATCCGCGCCCAAAGCACAGAGGTTGGCGTGTTCAGAATGGTCACACCGTTTCGGCCGGTACTATTTTGGCAACACAATTAACACCTCGCTTTCATCCCGGCCTAAATGTCGGATTCGGTCGAAATGGCACTTTGTTTGCTATGGAACATGGAAAGGTCTATGTGACATGCGAGAAAATCGATCCAAATTGGGAACATCCATGGATTCAACGACAATATGCCGGACGAGAGGGACAAGTGATTTATAAAAAATATTTCAATGTTGTGCCACAACCCCAGCATCAACGATTTAAATTAATTGATGAAATATAAAATATTCTTTTTGTATATGTACTTAGTTTTAGAAAGGATTGTAATTATATATAAAAAACGATTAATTTTGCATACATTTTTTACTCCAAAAAGCATAAAGGGACAATAATAATTAGCCTTTTTCTATCTGAAACCTCGGTTTTCATTGACGTTCATATCAAAGGTGGAGTTGGAGGGAGGAGCGTTGACTAGTCTAACAATTACTACATACAAAAGAAGAAAAATTTTATATTTTATTATTCATTCATCCCGAATCATTAAAATTTTTGAGCAAATCCTTTTAGTTATTAGATTAAATCTCATCATCATTGTGTCCGTTACTCAAAAGCGAGGGAGCATATATTGAAACCATTTTACACATTTTTTATCTGATACCATGATTTCATTGACGACCATATCAAAGGTGGAGTATTGTTGGTGGTGAATGGTGGGCGGGTTTTTCCACTATATGAGGGATCCCTATCGGTTGGTATCATATAGGCGGAACTAACGACTTTAAGTGACTTCCGAATTAATTCTAGTCTGACTTTATTGGAACAGTGACACAATAAAGTATAGTGAGAAGTTTGTTTGAAAATAATTTGTTTTGCAATAAAAAAAATCAGCAATTACATTTTTTATAAAAATTATATTTGTTTGTAATAAAAAAGAGAGCAAAATGAAAATAAAAATATTAATTCAAAAAATGATTTCATCATAAGGAATTCAAATGTAGGTAATTCAAACTGCTTTTGTTTCAACAATTTTAGTTCGGTACAGTTTCAAACATTGTCCGATCATTTATAAATTTGCCATTATGGACATCATGAACGGTCATATAGTTATTGTAGGGTAAATTGGACAATAGCTTTGGTGTAACAAAAAAATATTGTGATTTGCCTGGCTGCGCTATTTGATCCAATAACATTTCGAATATTTTTCGTTCATTTGTCGGATCCATTCCTTGATTGATTTCATCGACGCAGCTAGCAAAATAACCGAAAATGGTTTAAAATAGTAGAATAAAAAAAACAAATCCGTTAATACTAACCGAAAAGGCACATGAGTTAATTGTTGTAACGAAATTGTATAGATAGCAATGGCAACAGCTCGCTCACCACCCGACTGCACAAAACGATCCAAAGCTTGCAATCTTTCGGAATGACGATATTTTACCCGAATCTCAATTCCATATTCAGAATAATCACGCTATAAAAATATATTTATTTTAAATTTAGTAATTTTAAGCCTTATCTGCGATTACCTCAGCATTTCTAATAAGTTCAACTTCACCGGCAAATCCCATCGATGACATAAAATTGGAAAAATTTGTATTTACAACCGAAACTACTTCTTGTATTTTTGGATACCACAGTGCATGTAACATGGACATATTTTCCTCTAAATCGCTCGTTCTTTGTACAGCTGTATCAATCAATGCCTTAAGTTGAGCAATTTGTGCCTTTCTTGATTCATATTCTTCGAGCATCTAAATATAAAACGACAATTATTTAGAGAAAAAATTGGTTCCGAGAACCCCTAACTGGGATGCTGCTTCTACTATGTTTTAACTGTCTCTTATTAGTTCACATTTTTCAACAAAAAATATGAAGCATTAGATATTTACAACAACAAAAAATAAGATTAACATTTAGAAATCCCAAGTAAAATCCCAGAGAATATGGGGCACTTAAAACCCACCCACACCAGAATTTAACAAAAATTCGTAAAAATCAAAACAACAACAAAAAATTTATATGGAGTCCAACTTTCCCTTTGCCTAGAGACTCGACCAATGCAATCCCAGAGTATGGGAATACTAAAAACTTACCCCCACCAAAATTTGGCGAGATCCGGACAGACGGATGGACATATATTTTTTTAAATTTTTCTGAATCATAAAATACATAAAAATGGGTTTTGGCAAATTGACCATTTTGACACCTAAATTAATTATCCATCCCCTCCATTAAAATAGCTATTACCTTCCAGCATTGCCTCTCTCCCACACATATAAAAATCAAAGTAAATTTTTAATGAGCTGCTCCTTGGAGAGGAAAGTGTCAAAGTTTCGCAGAAAAATCTGAAAAATCTATTTTTCAGGACGGTAAGATCTATTCTTAATACCTATCATTTAAAATAAAAATTGGGTAAACCTGACACCGCATGTACGCATGACTGTATGTAAGCTAATTTTTTATACATTTTTGTGGGGGTGAGTAGTACATACATTTTACGAAAATGTACGAAAAAAGAGCTTTTTGGCTCCATCTACTACCTACGTGCGCTGTTGAGTTTGCCCAACCTTTATTATTTATATAATAATAATTAATATGAAAACTTGAATAATCGGACTAGCGCTCGTTGGGGGAAGGTATTTAATATTTCAATAAAAATGCACTAAGTATACTACTTGTACAAGCAAAATCAAAATAAATACGGCCGATAAAATAATTCCTCTTTCCTAATAATTAATATCTTTCATTTGATACCAAACATTCCTTATTAACTTCAACTTTCCTGAGAAATTCAAAATACATGCAATCAATTAAGTTAATTTAGACTGCGACTACTGCGAGTTTATATTTTCTAGACTACACAAAATAGCCCAACCCCTAACTGATGGATCGCCACTTGATGTGAAGGCCCTCCCAGAATTCGAAGACCAATACCAGCCACCGATTCCTAGAATGACCTATCCCGGAAAACAACCCGATTTTTCAATATAACTGGACCATAATGAAATATTTAACATTTTAAGTTTATTTGGTTGGTTGCAGTGGCAGGTCAGCAAGACGAGCTAGACCACAATTAGCAAAAAAAATGCCGTTTTGATACCACGTAAAGGAGAAGCTGGCAAAGAAAACTTATAAATTATGACGAATTTGCAGTATAACGAATATGCTCCAAATAGGACCCCACTCCTTCTATCCCCGGATAAAAAAAAAATACTACGACTTTTGGGGGAAACTCCCTTTCTGCAGGCGAGGGGTTTAAAGTTTGTATGCAAAAGTTATAAAATTCAATATTTTGATTCCACATCTATACAGAATGGAAGAATAGGCAAATTAAGATTTTTTGTAGTGTGAACATAAGAGGGATCACCCAATTCCCCTTTCAAAATGGAAGGGGCTTAACTTTTGTATAAAAAAATATTGAAATATAAACATTTATAGGGGTTGTGTGTATTCAAATGAAAGGTCTTGACAAGAGCTACAACTTTAGTTAGTAGAGTTGTAGTCCATCGTTCTCCCATCAGCCTCTAGGAGTGGTTAAAGGATTTTTTAGAAGGAACATTTTATTTGCCTGTCTGCGAACAGAAGAGGGAACGATAAACTTAAACTGTATTTTTGATATTTTTCATGCAAACGATAAGCCCCTCCCATTTTGAAATTGGGGGGTTACCCCCCATAATTTTACACTACAAAAATTTTTAATTTGCCTACTCTTACATTCTGTATAGGTATGACATCATTATATTGCATTTTAAAACTTGCATACACACTTTAACCTCCCCCCTGCCGAAAGGGGGGGTTTCCCCCCAAAAGTCGTGGTATAATTTTTTGGTCGGGGAATGACCCTTTACAGGATAGAATAGATGGGATCCTATTTGGAGCATATTCGCTTTACTGCAGTCAGCCCATAATATTTGTTGATTTTATTTGTCTCTTAGATGTTTTTGAAATTTTCCGTTTACTGCAAACTTTTTCAAAAATATTAAAGCCAACTTTTACGAGTATGTTTTTACGGACTTGGGATAATATTTAGAAACTTTTAAATTTATCTGGATTTATCAAACAATGACCAAGATTATCAATCTAGGTTAATGCTCTTCAGGTACTAGGCTTTTTATTTTAAATATAAAGATAAAAATATTGAAGATCGAAGACGTTTCTTAGCTAACGAGTAATAACTTAATTTTTGTTAAGCGAATACTGACAACTTTTGATAATACGAGCTTACATTCAATGAAATCTTTTCTTAAATGAAAACGGAAAACTGAAGAAATTATTGTGGTAGTCCAAAATTTGAAACATTGAATAAAAATAAAACCCCATTTTGCTTATATAGAAAATGTTGTATATAAATAATGTAATATTGTAAATATAAAAACAATTACACAATTTTTTACAAAATATTAATTTAAATAAAACTAAATGTCATCTTATTTGAATTAGGCATATAGGAATGTAAAAAATATTTTTAAAATATTCTAAAATACTCTATAGTTAGTAGTTTGACTAAATTATACGATATGTGAATACTGTAACATTAATGCTGGAATTAAAAGTAATACTCCGCCAAATATGTACGTTGCTGTCGATCCGAAACTCCAAAAGGCTACAAATCGGAAAGAAAAATATAAAATAATTAATTTTAAGATTTATACGAAATATTTACCAATTGACGCAGCTATCGGTCCCAAGGCTCTGGCCAATGCACCTAAAGATCTATATATGCCCAAGACCGTTCCTTTCTGATCGGTTTTACCATATTTGGAGACTAATGTTGTCAAGCAGGTAACAACAAAAGCGGTTGCTAAAGGTGAAGATATTAATTTAAATATAATTAATTAATTTAATTAATTTAATTAATTTAATAAAAGTAAAACTTACAAATTGCAAAAATTA
>JANSTW010005675.1:0-16064 GCA_027564275.1 Diadocidia ferruginosa | reverse complement strand
AAAATTGCCTTCTATAGCAGTATCATTGTTTTGCAAGCCTCTATCGATTTGCTATCGAGCTAGGTCAATTAAAAAATGTTTGAGAAAAAAAATAAAAATAAACAAACTTAAAAACAGCCATCAAGACGCTATTTGAGTTACCTAATCCTTAATCTAACTGAGCTTTCATGAAAAATAATTTCTAACATTGAACATGAAACTGTAAAATCAAAGATAATGGAAATATAGATATGTCGAAACGGCTGTTTCGGTGCTACGTTTTTTACGTCTCCACGATAAAATTTAATTTTACATAGCAACCGACATAGACTATACTATAGCGAAATGTATGTCCATGAAAGCTTTCTCTAGCTATTATTTTTTTGGATCGACATGTCTATATTTCCATTGTCTTTGGTTTTTAGTAGCTTTTAGCAAAGACACAAACAATAAATAAGTTTCCGTGTGATTGGTTTAAGCTTTTGGGTTTTATGTCTTTGCAAGTGTTATCTCAGATCACCAAAAAAATGTTTACTTTTATTATGAATTTAAAAATTATAAATCTTGAAGTACACATGTAAAAACAAATAAATTAAAATTATTTAAAATCTATACGAAAAAAATTGTTAAATATATTTAAATAAAGGAATCCGTGTTTCAACTTTTTTATAACATCTTATATAACTATTTTATATTATAATATATACGGATCTTTTCAAATAGTTTAAGGACCGAAAAATTACGATAAGGAAAGTCATTAAAGTATTATATTATGATAAATTTATAGATTAGTTTTTATTTTATTACATAATATAGCTTTGTTCACACTTGAAACGAAATATATTATGTTACTGATGGCTTCTTTATCTTTCTATCTATCTATCTATATATGGATATAAAACGTATTGAGAAAAAGCGTCTTTGTTTAGAGAATACAAAATAGAATTGTTGTTGGAAATCTATATAAGGGAAAGATGCTTCAGTATCAACATATATGTATTATATGCTTTTTGAAGATTTCTTTATTTAAGTTTATGGTCTAGGTATTGTCTAAATTGTGTTTATGTACAAAATTGGAATTATATGTATTCTAAATCCCAATGCCAATGATGATAACTCGAGTTATTATACTTTTGAATAAAATTACACTAGCTTAGAAAAGTTTAAGTTCAAGTGCAATATTTGTAAATTCTTTTCTAGACAACAATATATTTCATTGCACACGCAACACTAACGTTTTGTATATTTTGCTTTATCTACAGTCGTATGTTAGTTGGTGTCGTTGGTTTATCGGTGTGGAAGGAGTGTAGAAGTGACACATCAACACATTTCACTGCATACGCAACATCAACGTTTTGTTTGTTTTGCTGTACCTACAATCATATATTAGTTGGTGTCGTCGATTTCTCAGTGTGATAGGAGTGAAGAAATGATTGTTTATATTTGTAATGCAAGAAATCACCCAAAAAAGGATTCATTTTTTCGTAAAAGAATATGAAAATTATCTAACTACTTATCTGAAGATTTTGTATTATAATTTCACCTCTAAATATTATAATACATAATATGTTATATACTTATATACGATATATAAAGACATATTTATAATAACATTCATTCGCTGTTATATAAATAAAACAAAATGGTTTTGGATATATCCCTTCTATTACAACTTCCTACTTTCTTGTTTTTCTAGCGTGTGTTTTTTTTATAAGGAAGAAAAATGATAATAGAAATTTATTGTTATTATTATATAAGGTGGTGTATGGAGCACACCTGATGACTTCATATTATATAATAATATCTAGAGAAAAATGTTATTTTTATTTTATTACGATACTTCATCATATCAATACTCGAAGTAATATAATATTGTTATATGAGTGTTTGGTTCAAAATCAAATAAGAAATTATGTGTGCAGAAATCCCCGTCGCCATGTCAGCATAATAATATATAGTTGTAGATATGTAGGAATGGCCCTATATATATAGGTGAAATTCCATGATTTGTTATATAATTATTTGGTAAAAATGGAATTTCTGAATTTTATTTCTCGAAATGTATGTTTGGGCAAACATAAATTTAACCACTAAGGCACCACACTTGTTATTCTCTATCAATTTTGATATGCAAGAAACATGTTTAAAAATACTTCATATTATGATATTAGATATCAGGCGATTCCAATATAAAGTACATATAAAATACAATAATTCGAATTTTTAATAAAACCTGGCGGATTTTCATGTGAGTAGAATTAATTCACGTGCGAAAGGATTAAAGTTTAATTATTAATTTATAATTTATTCATATTTTAAAGAACTTTCAAAAACAATTTCTAATATGTTAAAATATATGCTCACATTCAAGAATTGGCGATAGTCGTAGTCAGTCAAGCGGCTATTTAAGCTTTTGGTTCGTCGATTATCAGCTCAAAATTGGTAATGCATTGTCATGAGGAACTATATCAGTTATTAGGGACCTCTATGATGTAACCCATATGTTCCCGGTCATAGCTGTAGTATCGCTGGTAATGAGCGTGCGGATGAACTAGCAAGCGAACAATGTACTTACTGACTTGGCTAAGTTAGCTGTCACGTAGATCAAGGATATCCTTGGTTTTCTTAATTCAACTAGGTGGATCTGATGGATCTGTCTTAGTTTGTCATTCATGGTTTTCGATTCTTTGTGGTATCAAAAAGGCAATTTTTTGCTAATTGAAGTCAAGTTGTTTGCTAGACTAGCCACTGTAACCAACCAACCATGTTATAATATAATATTTTTAATATGCTCTATAAAATGTAGATTGAACATATTATGTATATAATATATATTGTGAAAATAACATTAATATTTTGAACTTACACGACATAACGCCCGCAAAAGCTTTACCAAGCTTAAAACGGCTAAATTCACACGAAATCTATTGGTTTGTGTCTTTGTTAAAAACCACTAAAAACCGACAAAATGTTCCTTCTTAAAAACTATAAACCAAAAACGATGTATAAAAAGACATGTCGACACAAGAAAATGATATAGGAAAAAAGCTTCCACTGACAAACATATCGCTATCGTCTATGCCGGTTGCCATGTAAAATACATTTGATCGTGCGGAGACGTAATAAAACGTTGCGGCAAAACAGCCGTGTCGACATATCTATATTTGAATTATCTTTGTATACACAAAACGATGGGATTTTATTTTAGCGGCTACGTCAGTTTAAGAATTATAATTAGTTTTTTTAGCTTTTGGGCGTTATGTTATGACACCACTATAATATAGTGCATGATAGCAGCAATATTCTGTTCGACTAGGTTCGACTATTTTTTTTATCAAAGGGATAGCAATTAAAGCAGAGCTTTTATTTAAAGAAAGAAGCTCTGTATTTTTAATTATACATGTTTGTTATATGAATTGATTAAAAAACTCACTTATTTGAGCAATGAGCAGCAATAAAATGAAGTGGCTCTATATATCTAAATTCTAAACATTGTGAACATTATTTTATTTCTTTGTGTATACTCTGTTCGTTTATATGCAGCTAGCATAAAGTTAGATCACAAAATGATTATTCCACATAGTATATTCTGTTCAATGAAAATTAAAAAGAGTACGTACATGGAAAGCTTTACACTGCTCGAAAAGCTCGCGAATAAATAAAAAAACATTTTAATATATTTATTATATTTATAGTTTTCCACGTAAACATTATAAAGCCATTATTTTGAAGGATGTTTAAAAACGTTCATTGTTTGATATTCCTCTATAAATATATACATAGAGCTAGATGAGCTTCAAGTTTATTTCCACATTGTTAGCTAGGTATATAAAATTGAAATATGTTGTGCAGCTCTATATATTATATAACTCTATACCAGCTAGAGTGGGTTTGTTTATAAGAATAAACGGAACAATCCTTAAGTGGTATATTCTATTGTGGGTAAAAAAATCTATATAATTATAGCGTAAGTACTAAATCTGCATAATAATATTATTTATATTTTAAAATATTTGACTTTTGACAACAGTGATTCAAAGGCAAAAAGTCCTTAGTAAGGATTTTTATAAAATCATAGCTGGATCAAGAAATCAAATATATAATTGGAACAATAAAAATTATTTCTTCTGTTTGAGCAAATTAATTGTTGCTTTTATGCAATAAAATGGTGACATGACATAACACTCAAAGACATATGTACATCCAAGAGCTTATACAAGCTTAAATCACACGAAAACTTATTTATTGTTTGTGTCTTTACTAAAAACTGATAAAAACGAGTAAATTTCCCTTCTAAAAATGATAAACAACGCGATAAGTTTATAAATATTGGCTACTACAACGGGTTTGAAAATTAGAAAAATTAGGAAAAAATCTTGTTTATGCTCTTTGGTGTTATGTTTTTGTGTGTTATGTCATGTCACCGAAATTTTACTGGTGACATTAGATAACACCCAAAAGCATGTTTTTTAATTTTTCTTATTTACAAATCTGTTATAGTTTTGGATGTTATCTCAGGTCACTATTTAAATTTTAAACTCATCAAATTAAATATTTTCTTATAGATTTCTAGATAAACGAAACGCTCGCAGATACGTAAAAAAAATGTGTTTGTTCGTTCACTATATGCATAATTTAGGTTGAAAATCATTCGAGCTTTTATGTTCAAAACGCAGAACTTTTTTTATTTAATTTGAAAAAAAAAAAAATTTATTGGTAATATTGACTTTATAATGTTTGAGTAGGGCTGTTCGATATATCGATATTTTCTAAGTTTCGATATATCGATAATTTTAATTTCGATATTTTGTATAAGGGATATCGATACTTTCATTCAATATTCGATATTTTTATTCGATATTATCGTTTTTTAATCATAATTTTTTATAATAGGTAAATAATCATCATCATCGTGCCCTTTACTCCAAAGCTAGTGAGCATAGGGTCCAATTTAACCTTTTTTTTGTCTGATACCATGGTTTTCATTGATGGCCCTATCAAAGGTGGAGTGTTATCAGCAACTCGCACAAGTTATATTTTTTGGTAATCAATAGGGTGACTTCCAAACCACTGCGATCGCTTTTTAATAACACCTGCGAATGAAAGGTGACAGCCCCGATGTGAACATTTTTTGACACTACCGAGCCTGCAACCAACAACCCTTTTTTTGCTTTTCGATATTCGATATATCCTAGACATATTTTTCAAATTTCGAACAGCCCTAGATAAAATATTGAAGAATTGTGTTTCCCTTAATTTAAGATAACCAATTGCCTTCAATTTATAAGTAAAATGGATCGCCACTGACTATTATATACTCTGTATATATTTTGAACAAAGACAAAAAGGATAATAAATTGTTTACTATCAGATAGTTTAGTTGTTATATGGTGCTGAGTATATAGAAGGACATTTTTTGGACAATAAAAAACGTTGACTGTAAAATTTATTGCTGGCAATGTAATATATATGGTATATAGGCAACTGTCACATGCGACATAAATAATTTATAGACAAATTTTCAATCTTCATTAGAGAGTAAACATTTTAGATTTAAAATATATGCGTATTAAAGCATTGCTCAGCAAATTTATATAAATCTAGTCACATTCCATATAATATAATCAACAAGATACCATAATATTTTTCTGGAAATTATATAAATTTAATTTCGTATAACTTCTATATTATTATTAGACCGTAATATACACAGAGAAACCAAGAGTGTAATTTTAACCATCCTGATGGTTAATTTAACCATCCGAGGGTAAAGAATAAATATGGGTAATTCTAACTATCGGCGAGTATTTCTATGAATTATTAATAATTAATAATAATTATATATATTACTTTACAACTAAAAAATATTTTCTGTCTACATATCAATATTTCAAGATCGTCATTCCTCATCAGTGCCTACGGAAAATGTGATTACAAACTTAACATCATAATAATTGCCTACATACAAGTAATTATCTCCCGAATTTACACAAATTTAATAAAAATCAATTATTATATAAAAATAATATTATAATTTAGTAAGAGTTTATTAATTTTTATAGTTATTGTAAACCCGTTAGTGAGCAGCACAAAAAAATTTTTGAGAATTAAAAACAAAAGCAATTAAAAATTTCGATTATTTAAGTTTGGCTAGCTCAAAAATGTTGGCTCTAATTGGCTTAAGCAGTTTCTTACTTAATAATAAAAAACCTTTTTATCAATAAATAAATTATTCGATAAATTCTACAATATAAATTATCGACAAAGCTTCAATTAATTAATTTAATTAATTGCCAAAAAAAGCTCTATAAACATAATCTACCTATATATTGGTATACTCAATTATGAAATTGATTATTTTTTTAATCCTAACGCAAAAAATTGCTTTTTATTTTCCATTTATTTATAATCCACACTAAAAATCACATATAATTGTTTTATAAATATATTATTGCCTATCGGGCAATATAATAATAATTTGTCACTTTTATCAGCGAATATTTCAACCGCAAAATTGACAAAATATTTCATTAAAATTATTAAATAATAATATTAATAATCTAAATGGACCAATGAAAAAAAAAACTAAATGGCCATATATTCGAATGACAACATTAATATATGAGTAATCCTTGCGTACATTTCAACAATATATCGAGAAAAAATCCTCTTATGGTATATAACATATATGGGTGCTACCCAGGAGTGGTTTTGTTACACAATCATTTGTGTTAAAACAAAACAAAAAAAGAAAATTCGCTTCACCCACATTTTGCAATCAATTAAATTCGCCTATATTTTAACTCGCACTACACACATATTATTTATACACAATTCGACTGTATAAAGTTAATAATTGGCTTTGAATCCATTGATGTACAGAATATTCGCGAAGCAGGAAAGAGTTCTGAAGGGAGGAGGGTTTGTAAATTGTTCTGCGATGAAAATATTTAAATGTACAATACGATTTTTTTGCCCAAAACAATTGAAATCACTTTAAAACCACATTGAATCGTTTGTGCATACATAAAAAGTACTTTAATTAAATAAGCCACTAGAAATTGATTTTTTAAATTCACTAAATTTTAAACAATTCAACGTTTTACATTTTAAAGGTATAATTACGTAATTAAAAATAAAATCAAAGGATAATATTTTTAGCACAATAGTTTTTAAGGTTAATGCATTCAAATTATATATTATAATTTGAATTAAATGTAAAACAAATTAAATAAAAAAAAACGAAAACATTTTACAATGGAAACTTATTTTTAGAAACTTTAAAGAAAACGACAAAAATAATGTTATGTGCGGTGGCACTGATGCGGCTGACCCGGTGTCCGCATATCAAAGCTACCTTTTTAAACTAAAAATATAAAAGCTTAAAATATTGAATTTTTCGCAAATATATTTTATATAAAATTCATCAGCTGAATAATTTTATATATATAAAATATAATAATATGCTTTAGAAAAAACCTCCTCAATATATAATAATGTTTACATAATCAAACATTTTATATATAGAACATGTTATGGCAATAACATTATAGCCAAAGAAAATGGGCAATAAAATGGAAAATAATTTTGAAAACTAAAGCAAAAATCTATAATATATGTCTAACTTTATATAATACAGAGGCTAAACATATTTTATTGCGGCCTAAATTGGCTGCATTTCAACACTGACCATCAAATGAAAATGGTGTCTTAAAATAAAATTCTTTGTACAAAACCATAAAAACTATAAACCATATATATTGCATAATATTATATATTAAATTGTGTAAATCATGAGTTTTCCCCGCATACCTACCTATATAAAGAAAATTATGTTGTTTTTCATTTCTTTATGCATGAAAAAGAACAACAAAGTTTGCATTGACTTGGTGTTTGGCTAAATATTTATTGTACAATAAAATAGGTATGCAATGTGTGGTGGTGTGTAAGTAACCTTTGCAGAAATTTGTATAAATAAACACACACACATACGCAAGTTGTGCACATTTTATACAGAAAAGCTCATGAAATGAAAATCGATAGACACATATGTTCCTTAAAGTTTTTCTTTTACTGTAGCGAAATTATTGTGTATTGTGTAAGATTTGGATGTTTTTTCCTATAGAGTCTTATAAGTCAGACTGCCGGAACATCCTAGCATCAAAAAGTCAACTCTGATTGAATGTGTGGTGAAATTAGCCTGGTTTATATATAATTTGAAGTGAATAAATATTGTCCTTCTAAGAAATAAAAATCAGAGTTGCTTTTTTTATAACATAAAATATTCATGCCAGACCGTTTCGGTGCTATGTCTTTCTTTACCAGGGTTTTTTGATGTCACAGCATGCACCCTTATGAGTAAAGTTTTTAGTATGTTTACGCAGAGCAAAGAGTCATCAAGTACATATTTAGGGGAAAATTTTGTGTTCAGAGCTAAAGATATAATTGACAAGTTTTACAAACTCTTAAAAATAATATCTTTTTAAAAATCACAATTTTGCACACGCTTGAAATTTTACTACACAAAAATATTTATACAAATTTAGGAACAGGCTAATCGATCAACGAAAAGTGAATATTTTTGCCATATTATGTGGTTCCAGCTATTCGCCGAAGCCTGTGGTTCCAGCATACGCAAGAACCTTCAAAAAATTGATGTTTTTACTCATACCGACAAAGGCCGGCACTATTTCTAGGCTAACCTTTCGTCAGTGGAGTTGGATAACACCCTCCAGATAGTGCCAAATAGACATCCATCCAAAATAGATGTATTCCTGAGCTTTATTTAGCTGCAGCGAATTATACCAAGAAATGATAAGTAATAATAATAGATACACAACTTTATATTATCGTTAGACTTTCGCAAAACGAAAGTGTCTTCGCTCTTTTGCTCGTAGCTCACCAGCTATTATCAAATATAGACGTGTTAAGTGTTTCCAACGAATTAGAAATATACATGAAAGAAACACAATTTTTGTAAACAAAAAAAAATAATAACAAACCTGTAGTGTAAGTGAGATGCATTTTTAGTTCATAAATGAAGTATTTTTGAGGGGTGAAGTGAAAAGTTTTTTGCATACATTTTCCATTTTGAAAAATAAATAATAAAATATTTACACATCTATGATTTTTGTTTAAATTTGTAGTGTATTTTATATTTTTATATTGTTACTTCCATGTATATTTCTAATTCGTTGAGTGATTCGGATAAATTATAAATATTTAAAAAAAAATTATATTTTGTTTAAATTTGAAAAATTGGTCTTATAATTATTTATTTAGATAAGAAACCGCGCCGTCTCAAACAATAATATTAAATTTTAGTTGAGATAATGTACTGATATAAAATAAAAACGTATACAATAAAATCTTAAAAAAATTGTTTCATTACAAAACTAATTACACAAAAAATTGGTCTAGAGCAAAAATCAACGAATTCCTATCTTAATAAACGACCGCTTAACAAAAAAAAATTAATAAACATAAAGTTTACAAAATTTCAATCATCTATTCAAAACGACTTTTTAATCTTTTAGTACAGATATATTAACTCAAGTCATAATGAAGTTATTTTTCCGGGAGCTAAAACAAATTTTGTATATAATCCACAAATAACATATCCAACAAACACTGGACCTATTCCAATTTACCGAGTAATGGATAATAAAGGAAGTATACAAAATGAAAACCAAGATCCGAAATTACCCAATAAAATTGTTCAAAAAATGTACCGTAATATGGTAACACTAAGCGTTTTGGACAAAATACTATACGAGTCTCAAAGACAAGGACGAATTTCGTTTTATATGACGAATTCTGGAGAAGAAGCTTCCCAAATTGGTAGTGCAGCTGCACTATCGTCAGGTGACGTAGTTTACGGCCAGTATCGTGAAGCTGGTGTTCTAGTTTGGCGTGGTTTTTCAATTTCTGATTTCATTGATCAGTGTTATGGAAATGTTGACGACTTAGGAAAAGGTCGGCAAATGCCGGTTCATTACGGATCAAAGCAGTTAAATTTTGTAACAATATCAAGTCCTTTAGGTAAGCATTTTTATTGAAATATTAAAAAATATATATTATTTGGTGCCAATTACTTACATTTTTAAATCATCAAATTAATAATATTGATTTCATTAATTTTTTTATATAAATAATTTAATTTTTTGTGCTAATATCATTCCAAAATTATTATTTAAAACCCAAATACATTTTAAAGCTACACAAATGCCACAAGCTGTTGGTGCTGCATATGCATTGAAAAGACAAACAAAAAATTCTAATTGCGTGATAACATATTTTGGCGAAGGAGCTGCTTCCGAAGGAGATTCACATGCAGCTTTAAATTTTTCGTCAACTTTAAACTGTCCAGTTATTTTATTTTGGTAATATGCAAAAAATATATATTATAGCCGTTCCAGGGCCGATTTTGAGCACATATTTAGCGATATATATCGCTAACTTTATATGCAAAGTATGCGTTTGCATGAAGAACGCGATGAATATACAAAAAAATGCAGTATACTTTACGGAAGACATACCGCTATATATATCGTTGATATAAAAGTACTGCTTTAATTCTAAATTACTTTTTACAAAATGAGTCTTTCAAAATATTTTTATATTGTTATTTTGCATAACATATTAAAAACTTACAAAAATCCCAATACCGGAACATCAGTTTTGGCCCAAAAACCGTCCGTCATCTTGTTTTTTGTAAAAAAAATTTCGGAACACTATACCATTTTTAATTGATAGCCGATTTTAAAAATGTTTTTTTTATATTACAAGTAATTCTATAAAAAAAGGTAATTTTATTTTTTAAATTTAGCATACCAATTAGGTTCCTTGAACATCCAAAGTTAAAAAATTGTGGAAAAAAAGAAAAAAAATTAAAATTTCAAAAAAATAAAATAATTTAGATAAGATTTTTTTTTTAAACTTGCCATATATCTGCCGAACATTTTATAGCAGCATGTAGTAAAAAATGTCAACAAATAAAAAGTTTTGTGCATCATCAAAATTGTTCTGCACGAAAAAAATCGCTAAATATACGTACATTTTATATGGGAATTTGTACGTATATTTAGCAATGTTCTTCCTTAAAATGTACTGAATTTTGTGTTTTTTTGTATATTCTTCACTTAACACATAAAGTTAGCGATACATATCGCTAAATATGTGCTCAAAATCGGCCCCGGATTAGACCCCTGAAGAATTTTTTGAGTTGTCTTCAAAATTCTTCTTTTTCTTTTCCGATTATTTTTGGATCATCGAAATTGAATGTGTGAGCTATGTTTTTTGCATAATTATATGCTGCGATGTTGTTCTTTTTAGTGGTTTTTGTTTTGTAATCGCTTTTGTGTTGTTTTAATCTATCTTCTAATTTTTATACAGTTTGTCCTATGTATGTTCCATTGCAATTGTTGCAATCAATATATGACATTGTGTTCTTCTATTAATGGTAATTTCGAGTGATGGTAACGTTTCTTTAATTGTTGTCATTGGTTGAAATCCAATCTGTAACTGGCTGTCTGTATTTAAGAGAAAATTTCGTAAGCCTTCGGATAATCGCGATGTGTAAATCATTCCTTAATATTTCATCATCAACGTTTTCTTTACTCCAAAGCGAGGGAGCATAGGAACCAATAACCCTTTTTTTCTATCTGATATCATGGTTTTCATTGACGGTCATATCAAAGGTGGAGTCAGCAACTCGCACTAGCCATATTTGTTGGTGATCAGTGGGGCGGGTTTTACACTATACGAGAAACCCTGTCTGTTGGTATCATAGGCGGACCAACGGCTTTAAGTGACTTCCAGTCCACTGAGATCGCTTTATAATAAACACCTGCGATTAAAGGTGCTAGTCCAGTTGTGAATATTTGTTGACCCTGCCGAGTCTCGAACCCCCTTAACTACTACTCCATGCTGACTATATTACTTTATTTTGATTGAGGATTTTGCGGCTGTTGTATGTGTGTTGTTTTCCTTGATATCCATACTTTTTTAAAATATTGTAGATCTGTTGTATTGTAGCGTTAGTTCGGTTTATTGATGATGCCGTTGATAATAAAATTTTACTATTATTGGTTCTGACCCACATATGTGGAAGATTTATTGTTAGTCAGTAAAATCTTTTTTACTTTTAAGTGCATTTAAAAAATATATTTTTTCATTCTTTTTAGTAAAATGGAGGAAATCGGCCGAGCCGAAAAATTGATTACCAGATTTGATACAGACAAACATCGTTCTTGTTTTAAAATAAATATTTTAAAAACTGGCTAATTTTTTTTGTAAAGTTACTCACGTTGATGCAGAGAACATTTTTGTTAAAAACAGTTATGTTAAAATATGCACGGTTTGTGAGTTATGGTCGAAAATCTGAAAAATTTGCATTTTTTCTGGCTTTCTTTATTTAAAACATGCCGAAAATATAAAAATCTGGCCTCGATGTGTTTACAAAAGTTGTGTATTTTAGTGTGCAAAATATTTCGTATGAGGAATACTCTAGAAATAATTATAATTTACTTATAATTTACGAGATATAGCCCAATCTCGAATAGAAATTTGCTAGTATGGGTGTCCACTTCATAAAACTGAAATCAGAATTTTGTTTACATAATATGTGTTGTACTGTGTTATTAAATTAAAAACAAAAAATTATTAATATTAAATATTTACTTTTTTTCGACCGTGAATGTTAACAAATTTAAAATTTAGGAAGCGGTAATCGGTCAACTAAAAGTGAATACTTTACTTACTAGCGTTTTCCTGAGCCTGTGGCTTTAGCCTTTAAAAAACTGGTCGGTATATGAGTAAAAACATCAGCCACAGGCTCAGGCAAAAGCTAGAGCCAATAATTTTACAAAAGTATTCACTTTTCGCTAGTTTTAGTGGTCTGGGTTAGGAGTGCGTATTTTGACCGTATGTATGCTTGATCCAGCTTCATGCCAGTGTTGTAACTTTTATATTCCTGACCAAGTGCTTATTCTACCTCCGCGTGGTGGCCACTGGGAAGAAAAAACCGGTTCTTCCCAGTGTCCGGTGGAGATATAGTTACATCTAGTGCTGAAACACTTCTCTTTTCTGGTAAACCAAAATGTGAAGACCACCAAAGTAGAGTTGGTTTCTTGCAAAGCAATGTTTATTGAATTGGCAACCAATATCAGACAGGATAATAACTGCACGTCTTTAAGTTGCCTATGTCTTAAAGACCGCTTATTCAAGCTTTTGCACCAAGCGTCTTTGGACGAAAAGAATGCTTTTCCAGCGTCTAAACAGCGTCTGATCAGCGAGTAAAACAGCGTCTGTTCAGCGTATGTTGAAATCCGGTTTTAGTATAACTCTTGTCAGAAAGTTTATATGAAAATCAGCGATTTTTTTTTTTTTTCACTACAAAAAATAGGATTTTAGGGCCAATTATCGGGATAATACTACATTATATAATATAATATAGCATTTAAAAGTTAAACAGAGTCATCAATCAGCGTCGCGGAATTCGATTTAATTATATTTTTTAATCAAGTCAATAAAGAGAAAAATACATTCGCTGGGCAAAACAGCCGTGTGGACAAGTCTTTAATATAAATTATTTTTGATTTAAGTAGCGAGCCTTTATGTTAGTTTTAGTTTAGTTCCATTGCGAGCGGCCAAATCGAAATTAGCAACAACAATTTGTATATGATACGGTACCAACAACAACAACCCAACTGAATTTTTGTATAGCGAATTTGAATTTTTGTATTAAGAGGTTCCAACCAATCAAAAACATCGACACTCTTGGCCATTCGCAATTGAACAAAACCAACACTACCATAAAGGTTCGCTAGAGAGAATATATCTAATTGAGCAAATCTGTTAATCTATCTCTCCAAGTTGTTTTCGCGTCTGTCGGCAGTCCCCGAGACTGCCTTCATTTTTTTTATTGAATCGGAGAGCAAACAAAATTGTTTCTGACAATACGACAATTTTGACCTAAACTAAATCTTGCACTTTAAAAACTATATACATTTATTATATGGATTTTTTGGTTTGTTTGAAAATTAAAAACCAAAATAGAAAAAAATGAACTCTGAATATTTTTGAATTATTCTGCAAGTGGCCACAAAGCCAATTTTCGAAAGTTCGTGTAGTTTAAGCGAGACGAAGATTGTATTAGCGAAATCTGTCATAATATTAAAGCAAACATTGCTAAAATCAAAATGTAAACAAATATAAAAACACGTGAACATTTAAAAAAATAAATAATTCTGATTTTAGTGTTAGCATTAAACTATAAAAGTCTCGTCGGACATTCAACCATGATTCTTAGCGAGAAAGTACCAAAAATGTAACCTTTATCCAAGGTGTTAAAATTTAAAAAAAAAAAATTTTATTAAATTAAAACCTTTTTATGATAGATAAAAACCATTGAATTTATTTACCAATTTTTTCCTCCTTTCCAATTCGAGGCGATGTTATTCGATACATAACAAATGTTTGTTTTTCTAGTGTAGGTAGTTAACCTAACGCCAAACCTACTCGAAAGTAAAGATCTCTTTTTCTTTCCGTGGGTGTGTGAAATAACATTTTGTTTGGCGTACAAAACATATTGAAAATGCAATTTATAAAATACAATATACAAAGAGAGCTTTAACCGTATTATATAAATTTGAACGTAAAAGCATAATATTTAAAACTAAATAAAATATAAAATTTAAAATCTAAACAAATAAAGTAAAAGCTCGCCCAATAATCGTATAGGTATACATATATAAGTTCAACATAAAAGCTAATTTTGTAAAGTTTTAACACCAAATTTCAATTATATAAAACAAAATTTTCCTTTAAATATTTTATCCGCAAAAAAATAAAATATTTTATTTTAATAGCTGGCGGTTTTCCGCCCCACATTTTATATAATACTCTACTAAATAAAGTCTAAACTCTAAACCACTATTAATAATAATAATCATAAATTAAGAACTCACACACAAACATACAAAGCGAAAATTTGATAACAAATATATGGCAGGATACCCTAAAATAAAATATTTATTATTTCAACAATATTTATTTACCCCGAAATTTATTTTCAGAAATTAAAAATTTCGTTTTTTACACAAAATATTTATTGAAATATTTTTGCGAGTTATAATATTGTTAATGATGTTGGATAATGGTGGCGAAAATTTAATTAATTTTCACATCTAATTCTATAATATATTATTAAACGATTCAAGGCTAATTCATCGCAAGCAATTCTTCGCACAGCAATTCATCGCATAACAATTCATCGCATAGCAATTCATAGTATAGCAATTTATCGCTAGGTGCATTTCACCGCGACAAGCAAAAGCCTCTCCGCTTAGCGATGAATTTCTGTGCGATGAAATCAGAAGTGCTTAAGATAAAAATAATAATCGGAAATCTATACGGTATATGAAGAACGCTATCTGTATAGTAACATATAGATATAGGACCAACGGCTTTAATAGTGACTTTCGCATTACCGCAATTTTAATAAACACATGCTAATGAAGAGTGATCGTTCAGTTCTGAAAAAAAAACACAACTAAAAACCTGTTGAGAACAGAGCAGTGACGATAACCATGCTGCATGCTGATAATATCAATAATTTTCTAAGTGAAAATTTATTTGACTTGACCGAATAGTAAAGAAACTGGATGTAATTTTTTTAAACCACCAAGTTATTGCAAGATATTTTTTAAATTCTTATTTAGAAGCGAAAATCATCGAAAACAGTAATAAAAGCAAAATAAAGCTTATTTATATAATTAATTAATAATTCATCGCTATTTGTTGTTTCCTTGCGATGTAGTGATACTGCGATGAATTGTCGTCCGATGAATTGCTTCCACGATGAATTGTACTACGATGAATTACTGTGCGATGAATTGCTTTGCGATGTATTTCTTCCGATGAATCCATAATATAGTTAAATAAAATATATAATAACTTAAGCTCAATTTACACTACACCTTTTTTAACATATGTCTCCTTATGTGCCTGTCTAAAAAACAGACTTGAAACAACAAATTTAACAAAAATCCATTTTCATTTGATAAAATAGATTCTGAAAGCAA